>PVKN010003414.1:0-37362 GCA_004027915.1 Capromys pilorides
ACGACCTTGCCCTTGCCAGTCAGGCACTTGTGCCACGGAGCTATCTCCCCTGCCCCTAGTTTCTCGTCTTTCTCGTTCTTGTATTCCCCTAATAGTTTATTAAAAGAAGCACATATTCTACCAGCAGCTTTGAGAAAGAGATGCTTTGTGGCAGCGATGGTGAACCTTGACAGCTTTCAGTGATACAAAGGGCCCACTGCGGCACATGTCCTAGGTTCCCTATGGTTTTAGACGAATATAGCAATCAAATACAGGTGAGGATACTAGAGGCTGAGGGTTGGGATTATAACTATGATAAAGCAGTTTTTGATAGTTTGGGATGTTTGAACATGGATTAGATAGTAAAAGATCATATAGCCTTATGGAGTTACTTAATTCTTTGGATTATGAGAAAGGTCATATGGTTATCTAAGAAACTATTCTTCGAGATGAATGTATAAAAATAGGCATGCTGTTTTCTGATGTCTACAATTCTGAAATAACTATGTATCTAAGTTTTGTTAACAGTTGGTAGTTTGAGATGGTGGTATAAAATTATGTTAGAACTTTTCGTAACACTTTGAAAAGTATAGGAAAGCTGGAATATAGAACGGTTACTTACGTAGTCATTTTAAATGCGAAATTTTTTTTAATGAGGATTAAAGCACTTTTTTGTTTTCTTGATAAAAGCACTTTTGCTTTTAGATTTTTTTTTTTTTTATTTTATTTATTTATTTATTTGTTTGCTTGTTGTGTTTGTTTGTTTCTTTATTTATTCATTTTTGTGGCTGGCTCAGCCTGCCCTGGTGGTGGCGCTGGCGCAGCATGTGGTGCCGGGGATCGAACTGCAGTCCCCGCAGTCGCCTGAGCCCTCCAAGCAGGCGCTTTAGACCACTGAACCATCTCACCGGCCCCTGCTTTTAGATTTTTGACCTAGGGTCTCACTATGTAGTCCAGGCTAACTTCTAGCCTCTTGGGTACTGAGATTACAGTCATGTGCCACCAAGTCTAGCTAAAAGTGATGTTTTAATAGATATAGTGTATTACCAAACAAACTATTTGGCTAAATTCTAGGACAGAGAATTTTAAGATGCTTCTATGAAGGACCAGGTGTGGTGACTCATGTGTATAAAACTAGCACTCTGAGCCAGCAGAATTGCCACGAGTTTTTAGAGTAAGGTAACTGAACATGTCAGTATCTGTGGCATTTAATTTGGATTGAATGGCATGTGAAAGGGACAGCTTCTCATTCTTGGCTTTGTTATTGCTGTAGGTTCGTATTCAGGAGACTCAAGCTGAGCTTCCCCGAGGAAGCATTCCCCGCAGTTTAGAAGTAATCTTGAGAGCTGAAGCTGTGGAGTCAGCTCAAGCTGGTGACAAGTGTGACTTTACGGGGACGCTGATTGTTGTGCCTGACGTCGCTAAACTTAGTACACCAGGTTGGTGGTTTCTGGGTCTTTAACAAATTTTTGATTACCTGAACTGCTTGCTACCTAACATTTTTTGTCTTCTTTTGGGTTACCAGTCAGAAGATAAGAAATTATCATGAGGATAAAAACCTGATTTTGCTACAAAAGATGTGGTTCTAAAATTTTTCAAAGCTTAAATCTTTGCATTTGTAGCTTTATTTGTGTGACGTTGGCTCTTAGTACCTTTAAACTGTGAAACAACTTACCATTTATTTAATCTTTCTTAAGAAATTTATTAGTTGTGTTTTCTCTCTCAGGAGCACGTGCAGAAACTAATTCCCGTGTCAGCGGTGCTGATGGTTATGAGACAGAAGGAGTTCGGGGACTCCGAGCCCTTGGCGTTAGGGATCTTTCTTACCGGCTGGTCTTTCTTGCCTGTTGTGTTGCACCAACCAACCCACGTGTGAGTCTTTATAATTTTTTTTTCCCCCCTGTGTGTGTAGTACAGGGTCTCACTACCTAGATCACAGACTCTTGTAGCGATTCTCCTGTTTTCAGTCTCCCAAGCACTGGGATTACAGGTGTGCACCACCACGCCCAGTCTCAGTCAAGGGCACAGCATGCCAGGGATCAAGTGCTGGGGATTAAACCTTAGGTCTTTGCTGGAGAAGCATTCACTCTACCTTTGACCTGCATCCCTGCCCCAAGGGTGAATCTTTTTTTTTTTTGTCTTTTTGAGACAGGGCCTGACTATGCAGTTCAGGCTGGCCTTGGGCTCACTTTTGTAGCCTAGGCTGATCTCAAGAACTCACACCGATCCTTCTGCCTCAGCCTCCCAAGTGCTGGGATTACAGGCGTGAGCCACCACGCCCGGCTTTCAAGTGTGAATCTTAATGGCAGAGCTTAAGAAAATCCCCTGGGCTGCCACAAAATTACATACTGTAAGACAAGCCACCCAGTCAGTATTGAAAATAGGGTGTTCAGTTAAGATTTAATTCTTCAGTAGTTTGTTTTTGGCTCTTTTGTTTGTTTCATGGTACTGTAAATTGATGCATGTCCTTTGCACTGAGCTACATCCTCAGCCTTTTTAAATTTTGAGACAGAGTCTTGTTTAAGTTGGCTTGTATGGGACCTGAATTTGTGATCCTCTTGCCTCAGTCCCCCAGAGTACTGGTATTGCAACCATGCACCACATACCCAGTTTCTTCACTCTTAAAACCAAATCATTTCATATCCTTCTGACCTTGGGGAAAAGTTTTACCTTTTTTTTTGGTTCTTTGGAGCAAAGTAGTATATATTACCCACACTGTATTGTATTTTGTGTATCAGAGTTCCTCTCTCATGCTCCTGGAGGAAGTAAAAAAAGATTTAGTGATCTGGGGAGTAAGTTGCTGTTCTAAGAGTGATAGTGTTATTCATTTATTTTATTTTGTTTTTATTTTTTGATCTTTTTGAGACAGGGTCTCGCTATACAGTTCAGGCTGGCCTTGAGCTCACTTTTTTTTTTTTTTTTTTTTTTTTAAATTTTATTTATTTATTTGTTTGCTTGTTGTGTTTGTTTGTTTCTTTATTTTATTTATTTTGTGGCTGGCTCAGCCTGCCCTGGTGGTGGGGGCTGGCGCAGCATGTGGTGCCGGGGATCGAACCGCAGTCCCTGCAGTTGCCTAAGCTTTCCTAAGCAGGCGCTTTAGACCACTGAACCATCTCACCGGCCCCTTGAGCTCACTTTTGTAGCCCAGGCTGGTCTTGAACTCGCACTGATCCTCCTGCCTCAGCCTCCCAAGTGCTGGGATTACAGGCGTGCACCACCATGCCTGGCTAGATACTCACTTATTTTGATTCTATGTGTTGAATGGAAAGAATTCAGAAAATAATCTTATATGGCTCATTTGTTGAGCTTTCAAATATATTTTTTCTAAATATATATTTTAGAGAAGGGTCTACAGGGTATTCACAGTCTCACTACTAGATCTGGACTTGTAGTGTTTTGCCTATTTACAGCCTCCCAAGAGCTGGGATTACAACAAGTGTGTACCCCCACGCCCAGTTTCAGTTGCCTACGCCGGCAGGGGCGGGACTAGTACAGCAGGCCCTAGGGATTGAACCCCCGCCACTTTTCAGATATACTTTTTTTTTTTTTTTTTAATGTTTATTTTATTTTCTTAAACCACATTACATATTTGTTTGTGTTATGGCAGACTCAGCCTTCCCTGAGGGTTGGGGGGCCGAGCAGCATGTGGTGCCTGGGATCAAGTCACCATCCCTGTGGTGGCCTAAACTTCCTGATGCACGCGCTTTAGACCCACTAAGCCATCTCACCAGCCCACTTTTCAGATATACTTATAAAGTGATATACAATAGTGATAACTTCTTAAAGCCACTGGACAAATGATAAACTTCTGAGATATCTTTCTTGTGTGTATGTGATACCAGGAATTAAATTTAGGACCTCCTGCCTATTAATACAAGTGATTTACCACCGAGTTCTGTCTCCAGCCCTTTTTTGACACATTCTTATTATTTTGCTGCCCTCAAATTTGAAGTTTTCCTACCTCAAGTGTCCTAATTAACAAGATCTATAGGTATACACCAGTATGCTTGCCAACCTCCACCCACAGTTCCCATTAAGTTTATTCATGAAGCTTTTCTAGTTTAGGGAGTTGTTTTAAGCCGACATTGATCTTCCAAGGTATGTTTTTTTCCTTCTGTTTTCTTTAGTGCATGTTACACAGAATTATAAGTTTCATCATGGCATTTTTGAATACATGCATATCCCATATGAGCTGTGTTTCTCTTTGTAGTGAAGTTTCTTTATACTATTTTATACTGTTTCTATGCTAACTTCCATTTTTCTTCATCCCTCAGTTTGGTGGGAAAGAGCTCAGAGATGAAGAACAGACAGCTGAGAGCATTAAGAACCAAATGACTGTGAAGGAGTGGGAGAAAGTTTTTGAAATGAGTCAAGATAAAAATCTCTACCACAATCTTTGTACCAGCCTGTTCCCTACTATACATGGTAAGTTTATGTCTATTTGTAGCATAAACTTGAAATCGAAATGATTGTAGAAAACAAAAAAGTGATTTGTTAAAGCACATAACTGATCAGAAGAGGTTTTTAGTAGGCTTAAAGGGGTCGTTTACAAAAGAACTAATATGATGCACTTTGATAGAGACAAAGTAGAATAGGGGCTGTCAGGCTAGGGGACAAGAGGAAGTTGAGAATTACTGTTTAATGAATAAAATTCCGTTTAGGAAGATTAAAGAAATTCTGGCAAGGGATGATAGTAACGATTATTCAACATAATGTACTTAAAGCTACAGAACTATATACACTTAAGAATGGGTAAAAAAGTAAATTTTATGTTATGGCTATATTATCACTTTTTTTTTTTTTTTTTTTTTTTTTGTCTTTTTGAGATAGGGTCTTGCTGTGCAGTTCAGGCTGGCCTTAAGCTCACTTTTGTAGCATATGCTGGTCTCGAACTCACACTGATCCTCCTGCCTCAGCCTCCCAAGTGCTGAGATTACAGGCGTGTGCCACCACTCCCAGCTAGGGAGTCCTCCCTTAATGAGTGGTTATCAGTATTTTTGTGCTGATCCTTACCAGTTAGTACTAGTCATTAATCAGAAATACAATTTCCTACCATGAGAAAATTCATAGGGCTGTTTGAGCATCTTTCAGCACAGTAGTTTATGATACAAGAGCAAAACGAGGAGGAAGTAGTGGAAATTCATTTTGTGTCCTAATCTCAGAAGTTAAGCCTTTTACTTCAGCTGCATGGATTTGTTAAAAGCAAGTCACTAAAGTCTGTCCACTTAGCAGGAGAACTAGTTCAATCTTTAAAATGAGGAATATTGTGCCTATAACTGTAGCACTCTGGGCGGCTGGGGCAAGAGAATTGCAAATTTGAGGCCAGACTGAGTGACTTAGTGGGAACTTGTCTTAAAATTAAGAGTAAAGGGCTGGGGAGATAGTTGAGGAGTCTAAGCGCCTACTTGGCAAGCGCAAGGACCTGAGTTTGATCCCTAGTGCTACATGCTATGCTTGTCCTGAACCTTGGGTGCACTGTGCTGGTCCCGAAATGGGGTGTGGTGGTGCACACCTATAATCCTAGTGCTGGGGAGGCCGAGACAGGAGAATCACTCTAAGTCTGAACTGTGTAGCAAGACTCTGTATCAAATAACTAAATAAATAAAATTTTTAAAAAATTAAGAATAAAAAAGGACGACATAAATGTCTACCTGGCAAGTGCAGGGTCCTGAGTTTGCTCTCCAGTACTACAAAAGAATTTGTAGACTATTTTAAAACCATAACTCTCAACAAATTTTGTTTCATAGATCCTAAGTAGGATAAGTTTTATTAGTGAAGTGGACTCTTTAAGATGGGATCTTGGTGTGTAGTACAATGTGGCTTGAACTCAGTATGTAGCCTAGACTACTCTCAAACTCAGAATCCTTGTCAATCCATCTCCCAAGTGCTAGAATTATAGGACTATACTGTACTTGGCTTTTAATTTTCTGTTTTTCAGGAATGGTTTGTGTAAATTTACATAGCACTCGTTGATAGAGTTCAAAGACAAATTCCATTGGAAAATGTTTTACTAGTGTAGTGTCTCATCTGCAGTTCACTTGAGATACAGGCAGAGCTATTGACTGGGTTAGACTTCTTGATTCTCAGATGCTTCTCAGCAATGCACTTGCTTGGCAGTCCAGCTAATGTGGGGGTCTACATAATAGCTACCTTGGTTGTATCAGTTATTTATACTGACACCAGGAGGTGCACCTGCACTGGAATTCTATTGACTTGGACTTTTGTCACCCAAGTAGGGTTTTTATCCTACACATAGCACTTTTAAAAATTATGGTTTTTTTTCTTTTTGTATTTTAGGGAAGGGTCTATAGGGTGTTTAGGGTCTCACTACTAGATCGGACTTGTAGTGATCCGCCTGTTTGCAGCCTCTCAAGAGCTGGGATTATAGGCATGTGCCACCATACCCAATCTCAGTTGCCATCTCAGTGTGCCCCAGGGCTGTGTGTTTTTTAATATTGGATTTATAAATACTTACAGAAACAGCCGTAGTCTGGCAAGTGCAAGGTCCTGAGTTCAATCCCTTGTACTACAAAACAAAAAGAAAGAGTTATAAGTTGCATCCATTTTATTTAATTTGTGTTAGTTCGGTTAGGGTGTGTGTATTCAGTGCTGGTCACCATGGGCAATACAAATAAAGTCTTGGAAAGTGTCAAACTGTGGAACTGGAAAGCTGCCATTGGCAAGAAGCAGCTAAGCCCCCATATTGGTTAATTAAGTGGTAGAGGTTTGGCTAGCATATGAGATACCCTGAGCTCAATTCCAAGCACCACCAAAACTAATAAAAGAACTAGTAAGTGTGATAGGCTGTGGTGGGCGTAGTACATTTACAAGGAGAGGTCTTTGAGGGCTGGGGCATCCATACAGGCTTTTTGCAGGAAATAGGACTTACAGACAAGGAAAGGCTCTTAGATGTGTAGCAAGCATGGGTACTTAAGACGTGTGGTGTGGAAGAAGCCCCTGAAGTAGTGGTCAGGTAAACCCACAGAAGAAGAAGTAAGATCAGCAGCCAGGTAGTTGTACCCCAGGCTCATGCTTTACATCAGCTGTTTCTGCCTTTTGGTGGATAAACATGTGCTTGTGGTTTCCCCTGAAATTGTTTTAACTTCAGGTTGAAAACTTGATTTTTCATTTGCACCTTACCATTGCAGGCAATGATGAAGTAAAACGGGGTGTCCTGCTGATGCTCTTTGGTGGTGTTCCAAAGACAACAGGAGAAGGGACCTCTCTTCGAGGAGACATAAATGTTTGCATTGTTGGTGACCCAAGTACAGCTAAGAGTCAGTTTCTCAAGTAAGTTTTTACCTTAGGAGTTACTGTGGGAAAACTAGTTTCTGACTTATGTTAGGGAATGCAGTCAATCTTGAGTAGGAAGTACAGTATCACGGTGTTGCCTATATCCTATCTTATAAAGAGAAATAACAGTGTCTGACTGCTGACACTGAGCTCGCTCCTCAGACCTTTTTCCTTTTCGTTGTGTAGGCTGGCCTTTGCACTCATGACTGTCCCGCCTCAGCCTACCAAATGCTGAGATTACAGGCATATACCATCATGCCTGACTACATTCTATTAAGATAGGATCTCGTTAAATTGTCTAGACTGACCTCAAACCTGCTGATCCACCTGCTTTCAGCCACCAAAGTAGCCGGGATTACAGGTGTGTACCACCATGGCCAGCCAGTATTTTTTGAGGTAGTGAAAAAATTTCTTGTAATCCCAATTCTATAGTCAGTTTTGTATAATCTGGCCATAAAAGTGAACAAACGAAGGCAAATGTGGTGACCTGTAATCCCAGCAGCAGGAGAATCGTGATGAGTGCAAGGCCAGTCTGGGATCCATATTGAGACACTGTCTCAAAGGTGAATACATGAATTTGTGTTCTCAATATTGTAAATGTGTATCAGCCCTTTTTGTTTGTTTCCTGTTCTCTTTGGTGCATGGAACTGAATCCTCAACCTTCACGCTGACTACATCCAGAGTCGTTTTTTATTTTGAAACTGCAATCTTAGTAACTTCCCCAGGTTGGCCTTGAACTCGGCCCTGAGAATGGGTTTTAGATTGAAGTTAAAGAATTATAAGCCATGGAGGGTGATACATAGCGCTTTATCCCAGCACTTGGAGGTGGAGTCATGAGGCGTGAGGAGTGAGTTCAAGGCCAGCCTGAATTACATCACAGAGCCTGTCTCAAAAAAACAAAATTGTGATCTTCCTGCCTCAGTTTCCCAAGGTGCTAAGATTACAAGTGTTCACCACCACCCCTGCCTTTTCTTTTCTTTTTTTGTATCAGGAATTGAACTTAAGACCTTGCACTTGCCAGGCAGGCACTGTGCTGCTGAGCCATATCCCTAGCCCCCTACCTTAGTTTTAATTTGCCCTAACCATTACCCCATGTTTATTTTCACAATTATCTTTTTATTGGTTTATTATAATTGATAATTTCCCTAGTTCTGTTGTTACTTACTTATTAAATGGTTATATATTGATATTTTCCCTATATTTATTGAAGAAACCATGAAATGGTGCTATTCTAGAACATTTTCAGTTGATTTGGAGTTTTATGATTAAACATTTCCTTGAAATATATCACAAATTAGTGGGGGCTTGTGTTTTGTTTTTGCCATGTGGGGGCTCAAACCCAAGGCTTTTTTATATACTAGGCAAGCACCCTGACACTTGAGTTCTATTCCCTTCCTCTAGACTGGATTTTAGATTTGAAGCTAATTGTGCTATGTTGAAAGAATTTTGTTTCCCATTTGCTCTGTTCCCTCCAAGTCTCCCGAAAGTACTATAATGTTACCTCTAATAACAGTATCAGAGTGAGTCATTTTCTTGGGCCTTTGCTATCTAATGTTTTAGCATCTTTATAATAATATAATTGACATGTCACAAAATTCACTGTTGTAAAGTATCCTAATGCTTTTAGTATATTTGCAGAATTGCACAACCATCATTTAAATAAGCCTAAAACATTGTCATTACCCAAAAAAGAAATCCGTACCTGCCCATTAGTAGACACTCCCCATCCTCCCTGTTGTACAGTCAACTGGTCATCTACTTCACTGTCTCTATCGTAATGCTTGATGTAAGTGGAGTCGGACAATATGGAATGTCTTGTGAATGGTTTCTTCTACTTAGCATAAGTTTTTCAGCCATGTTGTAGCATCTCCACTTATTGCTAAATAATACACCATCATACATGTTTAGACTACATTTTTTTTTTTCTTTTTTTGGTCTTTTTTTTTGAGACAGGATCTCACTATGCAGTTCAGGCCGGCCTTGAGCTCACTTTTGTAGCCCAGGCTGGTCTCGAACTCACACCAAACCTCCTGCTTCAGCCTCCCAAGTGCTGGGATTACAGGCATGCGCCACCATGCCCGGCTAGACTACATTTAGTTTAACCATATTTTAGGTTTACAGTTCCGTGACATGAAGTGCATTCACATTGTGTGGGTATTACCACCACCACCCATCTTCAGAATTTTTTTTATTTTCCCAAACTGAAAATTTTCATAGGATTTTTTTTTTTAAAATTTTTTAAAATCTTTTTTTTTAAATTATGTATGTATATATGTATGTATGTATTTATTTGGTACAGGGTATCAATATGCAGCTCAGACTCCTCGTGATCCTCCTGTCTCATTCTCAGCAGTGCTGGGATTACAGGCGTGTGGCAGCACAGCATGCAGTACTGGGGCTCAAACCTAGGTCCTTGTGCTTTCCAGGCAGGCACTTAAGACCCCTGAGCTATCTCCCCAGTAGGATTTCTACTTATAGTACCATGTATCTACAAATAATGATAATAGAGAAGTCTTGCTTTCTGATCTCAATGCCTTTTTTTCTTGCCTAAATTGCTGTAGCTAGAGATGATAGTATCATTTTTTGTTTTTTCTTTATGTATTTAGTACAAGGTCTACAGGGTCTCACTACACATATCAGACTCATAGTGATCCTCCTGTTTTCAACCTCCCGAACTCTGTGATTATAGACCGCCACTGCCATGCCCCGTCTTCAGTCACCATCTCAGTGCACCCTTGGGGTGGGGTCGGCAGGGCACGCCAGGGATCAAACCCTGGTTCCTGTATCTGCCTAAGTAGGCACTTTGATCTACTGAGCTATCTGGCCGGCCCTACAGTATAGTGCTAAACTGGCAGGAATGGCATATGTGTTGTTCCTGACCTTAAAGGCAAAGCATTTAGCATTTAATTTCTAAACATGGTGTTAGCCATAGGTATTGACAGATGCCATTTACCAGGTTAAAGAAAAAACACTGGCCAAGTTAGGATAATGTCTTATGTTCTTAGCATCAAATGCTTTTCTACATCTGTTTTGGTGGTTGTATGATTCTTATCCTTTAGTAGCATGGGATATTGATCTTGGCAATGGTCAATTAATCTTATATTTCTGCATTAAATCCCACATATAACTTTCGTCTTGTTTTTTGTTAATTGCAAAATTCTGTGATAAATTATTGGGCCAAAACAATGTATTATTATAGGCTTCTTTTAAAATTGATATTTTTGTCCAGTTTCATTTTCATCTTCCATCTGATAGGAATGTGTTTAAATCATTTTAGGAAACAAAAAGGAATAAGGCTTCTTGTTAGAACTGCTTAAGCTTTCTGCTGCTATCAAATGGTCTTTTTGAAACTTAACTCTTCATTACTATAGTCCTGTTAGCTGATAGATACTCCTGGAGAGGATGCTGCATAATCACATAGTAATGAGTCTTTATGATGACCTTGCACAGGCATGTGGAGGAGTTCAGCCCCAGAGCTGTCTACACCAGTGGCAAAGCATCCAGTGCTGCTGGCTTAACAGCTGCCGTTGTGAGAGATGAAGAATCACATGAGTTTGTTATTGAAGCTGGAGCTTTGATGCTGGCTGATAACGTAAGGACTTTTTACACTTTGGGATACCCCTCTCCTAACAGAGTGTATACTGCCTATTAAAAGATGTCCTTATGATAAAGGCTTTATTGAGTACCTAAGTCAGTTTTGCTAATGTAGACTTAACTGGCTTATCATTGTAAATCAGCACTTTCTGTGTTCCCTAAAATGTGTGGTTGCAATGACCAGTACTTGCCAGATTTTTTCCTTTGCAAATGATAGCTCTGAGTAGCTCTACACACAGGCAGATCGTTTTATGTGTTTGACATAGATCAGTTAAATCTATGTCTTGTTTGGTCTTTGGTTTTTTTGAGACAGTCTTGCTATATATAGTTTGGGTTGGCTTTGAATTTACCGTGTGGCAGAGGCCAGCCTCGAATTTGTGATTCTGCCTCAGCTGCCCAATGCTGGGATTATCACGTAGATCTGTGAATGCATGTAAGTTATAACTAAACACCTTTGCCCCTCACATCCCCAGCTTAAACTTAACCCTGAGATGACCACAGGATTTCTTGACACAGGTTAATGTGAGGTTTTAACATTGAATTAAAAAAAAAAAAAAAAAAAAACATTGAATAAAAGTATAGAGAGTGTATGTTTCACTCCTGTGGTAAGGTATATTGTTCCCTCTGGCTCTGGGGTCTGTTAAACTAGTTTGCATAAAAGAGAGAATTAAGAGATATCTTTACCTGTTTTCTGCTTGTTTGGAGAATGAAAAATATTTCTGGTAGCAGACTTGGCAAGTTTGTCATTTTATGTCCCCAAAGCAGTTGTTTATGCTAGATCTGTTTGGTTCCAGGGTGTGTGTTGTATTGATGAATTTGATAAAATGGATGTGCGGGATCAGGTTGCCATTCATGAAGCTATGGAACAGCAGACCATTTCCATCACTAAAGCAGGAGTGAAGGTGTGTCTGTCCACGTTATTACTATTGCATTACTCCTTAGTCTAGTAGATTAATGTAGTATTAGAAATTTACCTTGATAAAATTCATTACTTTGATATAAAATGGCACTCATTACAATGGAAAATACAGCCCTGAGAATTCTTTATTCAAACTCTATTGTTTTTTTTGAACTCTGTTTAAGTTATTGCCATTGCCTAACATAGAGGAAGTACTGGTAAAACTTCTAAGATCACTTTTTGTGAGCAAAGCTTCTGGTTAGAGCAAAAAAAAACAAGTGGTTAAGAAAATTAAAAACAAATAAAAATAAAATTTTAAAAAAGGAAATGATGGGGGTGGGCCAACAAGATAACTCAGCAGACTAAGCACCTGCTTAGATAAGCTCAGGGACCAGAGTTCAATCCCCAGCACCACATAGCACACCAGCCCTGCCCCCAGGCACACTGAATCCAGGCATGGTGGCACATCCCTTTGATCTCAATGCTCGGGAGGCTGAAAACAGGAGGATCACTGTAAGTCCCAGGTCCATAATGAGACCCTGTACAAATAAATTTTTTTTAAAAAAGGAAAGTAAAACTTTGCTGTAATACCCACGGCAGTGCTTATTCAGAGTATGTATTGTATATATTCCCTTTATAGGAATATGTTGTAGTTTTATTTTTGGCAGTCTTTATATATCAGCACATCCTAGATCAACTTTATTATTTTGCCATGGCATTTGATTGTGTGTACCACAGTTTGATTCTTCACACTCCAGGAGAGCAGCATTTGAGTTATTTCAGACTTGTGTTATGAACAGTATTGCACCTATAGTAAGCATCCTTGAACACAAGTCTTTCTTTCCCTAGCTGTAAGTTCTAACTGCTGGCTTAACGGGTACATACATATTATTCATAGAAGAGTTCCTGTTTGCTGCACTATGTGTCTTAGTTGAATTTGGCAATGTAATAGGTGACAAACGGTTCCTTGGCTCCCATTTAGTTAGTTATGAGTGATTTTTTGTCTCACAATTTCTTCTCTGTGGTCAGGCTACCCTGAATGCCAGGACATCCATTTTGGCAGCTGCAAACCCAGTCAGTGGACACTATGACAGATCCAAGTCACTGAAGCAGAATATAAATTTGTCTGCTCCCATTATGTCTCGATTTGATCTCTTCTTTATCCTGGTGGATGAATGTAATGAGGTAATCATGTGGCATACTGCTTTTAACTTCCTGTTCTGTTTCCAACTTGAATATGTGCATGTGGCAAGGCTAGAAGATAAACTGTTCAGCAGCAGCTGATGTGTTTGTGCACACTGACTTTTTATCTGCTCAGGGTGGTTTAAGATTGGCCAGCCAATTTATTAAGCATTTCTAAAATAGTCACTGAGATTACTGGTTCCATTTCATAGAAATAAGAAATATCAAGAAATTTTGGGTTTCGAGCCAGGGAGATAGCTCAATAGAATAAGCAGCTGCCTCGCAAGCGCATTGTCCTGAGTTCAATCCCCAGTACCGCAAATGAATGAATGAATGAATGAATGAATGAATGAATGAAAAGAAGATATTTTGGGTTTCATTTTTACAAACAAAAGAAAAAAATCCTAACCATCGTAAATATATTCTTTTGCGTTTGTTCATGCGCATGTGTGTGGTATTGGGAATAGAACTCACAACCTATACTAATAAGTTATATCCCTGCTTACTGTGTTATAAAGAGCATGCTTTTATGTTTTTATTTTTTACCATTTCCTCAAAATTGAAAAATTTTGAGTTATTTATAATTAAATATTTAATATCAGTTGAGATGTACACAAGTACAAAATTGTATTGTATAGTGTCCTATTAACTGCTGAGCATGCAAGCCTTCATTTCATTAGGCCCATTATGGAATTCTTGTGACCAGGGAAACATTAGCTGCAATCTAAGAAGAGCTGCTTCTCTTTGTGTGAATGTTCAAAGGGCTTTGGGCTTTTTCTTTCATATATGTACAGGCGTTTAACTCCACATAATTGCAAGTTGTCCTTTTTTCATACATTTTTATATGTATATAACTTATTAAATTAGTTTGGGGACTAAAGGAGACCACATTACAGACCTAAATTGTGCTGCAATTGGTTTGGTTTTTTTCCTTTCTGGTACCGGAAATTGAACTCATGGCCTCCTCTTGCCAGGTGAGTGCTGTGCCATTGAGCTATATCCTTGGCTCTAGTTAGAAAAATTTAAGCTGGGTAAAGTGGTATGGTGCACTCCATTAGTGTCCAGCACTTCCAGGGCTAAGGTAGGATCAAGAGTTTATGTCTTGCCTAGGCAGCTTGTTAAGTCTTTGTTTCAAAATTTAAGTCCTTCTTAAGTTGTAGCTCAGTATGAAGGATCTAGGATCAGTCCCTGTTATGGGGGTGGGGATGGAATTAAATTTAAGAGTTACAAGAAAAATTTGAACAGAGTAAAAAGTGGAAGTAGTACGTAGAACACCCAGATACCCTCTGTCAGACTCAGTTTGTAATATTTTGCCCTATTTGCTATCTATATCTGTTTCTGAGTTTTCTCCATTGTTAACAATTCTGTGATGATTGTCTTCATAATGAATGGCTAAAGTCACATATTCTAAGGGCAGACTACCCAAATCTAGTCTTCAGCACTTAGAAGTGAACTTGGGCGAATTACAGTGGTGCCTCAGTTCACGAACTCGGTTCTCTCCATGATTCTGAGAACCAAGTCCTGATTTTCCTGTAAGGGAACTGTTGAATCTAGCCATTGAATTTGATTCCATTCTAGTCCAACTCAGTTTGCAGCCTGAGCTGTGAAAAGGATCAAATTTGTGAAATGAAATATGTAGGGATCTATTGGTCTTATTGTAAACGGTATTACTGCAGGGAGACACAGTGGTAGGAATGAGAAAGATAGACAAGAAGACAAAAAGCTGGGTTAGGTGGTTGCCAGTCTGCCTGATGGGCAAGACTTAATTTAACTCACACAAAAAACGATCTTTTATTTATATTTTTGTAAAGTTTTTATCACATGACATAAGGTTGCTTAGTGACTAATAGCTGGCCTGAAGGAGACAGAATTTTTTTTTCAGCACTGGGGTAGCTTATTTGCTTTAGGCTCTGAGGCCTAGTCCCACCTACACACACTTGATCAATTTCTTGGCTTCCTGCTGCTCCCAACAGACATATTTCTGGGCTTCAGGTTTGTGTATCTGTAAATGAGAGTTAATATCACTAATGTTTTTGAGGATTTGCATGAGTTAATACTTCTACACATACTTAAGGCATAAGCGCCTGTCACATATGAGAGGCGCTGGATGTGTTCTGCAGTTGTTAAACTGCCTCGTTCCTTCAGGTACATTTGTGTACAGGACAAAGATACATATTTGAAAGTTGTTTTAATCAAGCTTATAAACAATGCTCAAAAGCTTGGTATCAATGAATACTTTCAGTGGCATTTTAGAGCTTTTTTAACTGTGATTTCTGGGGTTATCTGAAGTAGATGTTGCCGGGACTGAAGAAATGCTTTTCTTGTTTGGAATTAGGTTACAGATTATGCAATTGCCAGGCGGATAGTAGATTTGCATTCAAGAATTGAGGAGTCGATTGACCGAGTCTACTCCCTCGATGACATCAGGAGATATCTTCTTTTTGCCAGACAGTTCAAACCCAAGGTAATTTGCCCTTTGTACTGGGATGAGGCACAGTGCATATATTAAAGTAAGACCTGAACTGCTTTTATGCAAACTAACTGAACCTATGCTTGTTTTTAATCTCTTTAAATTTTAAGTTTCCATTTGTGTTTTTTTGAACAGTAGTGTCTCTTCTAAGAGAATTAAGAAAGGAGATTTCTTGTTTAAATCTGAATCTTCCTACTTTTTTTCCTTGTGGGGCCAGGGTTTGAACTCAGGACCTTGCACTTGCCAGTTAGGCACTTGTGCCATGGAGCCATCTCCCCAGCCCCCTCTACTTATTTGTTAGGTACAAATAAAAATATTTTTTTCTGCAAGAATTTTGGAAAATTGAGCATATCGGTTTGTCCTTTTATTTCAACTATTATTACTAAGAATCTCAAAATTGGGGCCAGTTAGATAGCTCAATAGTCTAAGCACCTGGCAAGTTCAAGGACCCAGAATTGATCCCCAGCACATGTTGTGCCCTGCTCACCCAGCCAGCCACCAAAACCAGGTGTGGTAGAGCATGTCTGCAATTCCAGCACTGGGGAGGCTGAGGCAAGAGGATCACCACAAGTCCAAGCTGCATAGCAAGACTTTACTAAATACATTTAAAAGAATCTCAAAATGTTTGCATGCCTAAGTCAATAATATACTGAAAACTCAAGAACTGGGAATATAGTTCAGTGGTGTAAGCACCTGCCTGGCAAGTGCAAGGTCTTGAGTTTGATCCCCAGTACCACCACCAAAAAAAAGGGGCACATAGGCAAAAAAATTCACTTTGGGCCGGCGAGATGGTTCAGTGGTCTAAAGCGCCTGTTTAGGAAAGCTCAGGCAACTGCAGGGACTGCGGTTCGATCCCTGGCACCACATGCTGCGCCAGCCCCACCACCAGGGCAGGCTGGGCCAGTCACAAAATAAAGAAAGAAAGAAACAAACAAATACAACGAGCAAACAAATAAATAAATAAATAAAATTAAAAAAAAAAAAAACTCTTAAATGTCTTAACAGAAACATTAGATTCCTCTAAACTGTTGTAATGAATATGGATTATGTTATATAGTGATTGAAAGTAGTAGTTCACTGTCCTGAATCTATACCAGTTGCAGGATACTCAACTGGACATACGTTTTTAAAGATAAGCCCCCACAGGGCTGATGAGATGGCTCAGCAGTCTAAAGCGCGTGCGTCAGGAAGTTTAGGCCACTGCAGGGACCACGGCTCAATCCCAGGCACCACATGCTTCCCCCGCCCCATCAGGGAAGGCTGAGCTGGCCATAACACAAATAAATGAGATTTCAGAAAATAAAATAAATTAAAAAAAAAAAAAAAAAGCCCCCACAATGTGCATGTTTTATTGCATGGCATTTTCCTAAAATAGAATACAAAAAGGAAAATATTTGTTTCCTTCTTTTTTTGAATATTTAAAATTTTATTTTAAAGAGTAAAAATAGAAACAAAGATAGAAAAATAGTAACAAGCAAGAGTACGTATAGCACAGAATTTCAAAACAACAAAAATTTAACAGTGGTTGTATTACATATTTTCATCATCAAATCTGTTTAGATTAATAGATATAGGTATGTAAGATTGGTCAAATAATTAAACATTAACACTTTCTTTCAATAAACCTTAATTTTTTTTTACTCTTCCAAAGGCATTTTTTAAGTCACTGCATTTTGTATTTAAGTCACTCCATTTGTTTCATTCTCCATGAGATTTTTATACTGTTGTTCAGCTTTGAAGAGTTCAGTCTGAGGTGGTGCAGTATAATTCCAGCACTCTGGAGGCTGAGGCAGGAAGATTGCTGCACACTTGAGGCCAGCCTGGACTACAAAATGAGTTCTAGGCCAGTCTGAACTACATAGTGAAACCCTGTATCAAAAAAAAATTTTTTTTTGAAAGGCCTTACTGAAATAACTGATATATATGTTGGCTTCTTTAGCCCCAAAGACAGCATGAGTTAATTGAGCCTCAAGGGTAATCTAAGCATTAGTTTGTCGAATAAGCTTTGACATCCTGTCGTGTAAAAAGCATTACCTCTTATTCCATTACTTCAGCTTGTTAAACATCACTTAGAAACATCCTTTGGTTAAATACCAAGTCAGCTGTCATGTTTATAAAATTAGTACGTGAAAGTCACAGGCCTCCTTACTATTAGTTTCTTCAGAAGACATTTGTGTAGTAATTTGGTATCAGGGGCTTCAAAGTCTGAAGCCTCATTTCCATAGTGTTTCCATATGGAATATATTTTGTTTAATTTGGTGCTAGTAGGGATTGAACTTAAGGGCTTTGCACTGAGTTACATCCCTGTCTTTTTTTTATTTGGGAATAGTATTACTGCATTGTCCAGGCTGATGATATTTTAATATACTGAGTTCCTTGTTTTGAAGAACTGTCAGGGCCAAGGAGATATCTCCATGACACAAGTGCGTGCCTGACAAGTGCAAGGTCATGAGTTTGAATCCCGGTCCCACAAAAACAAAAAACAGTCTGTCTTTTTTAATAAAAGACTTACCAGCCAGACGTGGTGATGGCACTGTTTATACCATCTTCCTGCCCCAGCCTCCCAGAGGCTGGGATTCCAGGCTTGCGCTACCATACCTGGCTTCTGGGGAGAATACTTTTATTTTTTGTTTGTTTTTTGAGGCAGATTCTTACTATGTAGTTCAGACTGGCCTTCAACTCAAGCCTATGTAGCATAGGCTGGCTTCAAACGCAGAGCAATCTTTCCACCTTAGCTTCCCAGGATGCTGACATTACAGATGGACACCACTATTTCTGTATTGTGGGATACTTTTACACGTATGATTGCTTTTGTGTTTTGTGGATTTTGTTTTGTTAAGACAGGGTCTCACCATGTAGTTCAGGCTGGCCTGGAACTCTCTTGTGCAGCTTCATAATGACCTCCAAAGAGCAGCAATCCCCCTTCCTCAGCATCCCAAGTGCTAGGACTACAGTCATACACCACCACACCTGGGCTAAATTTGTGTTTAATGCAGCTCTCCTAAAGTAGGACTGGTTCTCTTAACTTCACTGTTGTTTTGAAACAGATTTCCAAAGAGTCGGAGGACTTCATTGTGGAGCAGTATAAACGTCTTCGCCAGAGGGATGGCTCTGGGGTAGCCAAGTCTTCATGGAGGATTACAGTGCGACAGCTTGAGAGCATGATCCGTCTGTCTGAAGCGATGGCCCGCATGCATTGCTGTGATGAGGTAGACTCATTTTGACATCGTGAGGAGAAAGAGAAAGTGAATTGTTGGTTCCTAGGCATGTTTTTAACATTGATATTGGACATCCTGGAATAGTTGCAGATTTATTTTCATATAATTGAGATACTCACAGGATACAAGACTCAGGTTTGTGCCATTAACATGGTTGTTCAAGCACTGACTGTAGTAGCAGTAGCAGGGTAATGTTACAGGTAATAGAACACGTATACAGGTGAGTTACTGTTTATTCAGGAAAAATATATAGTGTGTTAGGCCTCTGGGCTAGAGATACACATATGATAATGTAACCCCTGACTCCTGGCCCCAAAAAGAGTTTTGTTCGTTATTCCTACATAGTGTACAGATTATTTGGTGCAAGAGATTAAGCCCAGTACCCTGTGTCTACTAATCACATTCTACCTCTGAGCTTTTTTTCTTTCAAGTATATGTTTTTAATAGCACATGTTTGTAGTACGTTTATCATGGGAGTTCATATATGACGTACATATTTTCATTCTTTTTCTCTGCTCCCCTCCTCCCCTAGCTCTCCCCTTCTAAGTAAAAAAGGTTCTGCTTTCATTTTTTTATCAGTTTTTTTTTATACCTTTTCTGTTTTGTTTTTGTTTTTGCAGTACTGGGGATTGAATTCAGGGCCCTGCGCTTTCGAGGCAGGTGCATATTCTACTGAGCTATTTCCCCAGCCCTTTTTTTTTTTTTTTTTTAATATTTTTTTTTTAATTAATTAATTATTTATTTATTTGTTTGCTTTTTGTGTTTGTTTGTTTCTGTATTTATTCATTTTGTGGCTGGCTCAGCCTGCCCTGGTGGTGGCGCTGGTGCAGCATGTGGTGCCAGGGTTCGAACTGCAGTCCCCGCAGTTGCCTGAGCCCTCCTAAGCAGGCGCTTTAGACCACTGAACCATCTCGCCGGCCCCCCCAGCCCTTTTTTTATACCTTTTCTTTCCCTTCTGCTTCTATCTCTTGTTCTGATCCCGTTCGAAAAGAATCACCTTACTTCCTACTATCTATCCTTTACTGTGTTTTGTTCTTTTTATATTTTGAGTTCCTTTTGTAAGAAGTATGCGGTATTAAACTTACGTGTCTGGTTTATTTCATTTGATGTTATGGTCCAGAGTTGCATCCATTTACCTGCAGATGCCTCAGATTTATTGTTCTTTGAGGCCTAAGCCTGTAGGTACATATCAGTGAGTATTGAGATGTAAAAAAAGGATTGCAGAATGAAAGATGGAAGAACCTTTCAGCTACTTCTCCATCTCTGCTTCAGTGGCTTTTATGCTGGGAATGGTAGCACATGCCTCTACTTGGGATGTAGAGGTAGGAGGATCACCATGAGTTCGAGACTACAGAAGGAGCTCAAGGCCAGCCTGAATTAAAGTGAGACTCTGTCTCTAAAAGAGAGAAAAAAAATCAAAGCAGCTTTTATGTAGTTTTAGGTATTAGGTGAGGTGTAAGATTTTGTTTGTGAAAGGGGTTCAGGATTTTATTTATATGTATTATTGATGTGTACTTTGGGGAAATGTGCCACTTGGTATTGCTGCGCGCGCGCGCGCGTGTGTGTGTGTGTGTTTGTGTTTTAATACATCCTTGCATCTTTTCAGCCTTAGGTATAAAATTTTTCACATCCCAAAAGGTCCCCATGTGCGCTTTTTCAGCCTTAGCCCTCCTCCCCAGAAAGGGACTATTGTTGAGATTTCACTATGTTTATCTTACAGATTAAGCATTCAGGTTTTGTGAGGTTTTCCCTTCCCTTTTATTTGGTACTGAATCTCACTATGCAGCTTGGACTCGTAGTGATCCTCTTGTCTCGGCCTCCCCAGTGCTGGGATTACAGGGGGTGCCACCACGCTCAGCAGAGAGGCTTGGCATGAAGTACTTTGCACTTGCCCGGCAGGCAATTAGAGCACCAAGCTATCTCCCCAGCACGTCCTTTTTTTTTTTTTTTTTTTTTTTTTTTTTTTTTTTTTTTTTTTTTTTTTTTTTTTTTTTTTTTTTTTTTTTTTTTTTTTTTTTTTGGTTGTTTCTGAACTCTCTGATATTCTACCAGTTGTTTTGTCCTTTGTTTTTTGTAGTATTGGAGATTGAGCACTGAACCTTTGTACCAAACTACATCCTTAGCCTATTTTACTAAATTACAGTCTCAGTAAGTTGGACCAAGCTAAGCTCAAATTTGTAATCCTTTGCCTCTGCCTCACAGAGCATACTTAGGGATATAGACTTGTACTGTACTACCAGACCTGGAGTCTATCCCTTGACCTGCCATTGCTTCTCTACTACTGTCCTTTCTACTTTCCTGTCATCTTTTTCTTTTTTGCTTTCTCCCCCACTCCCACCCCTCATGCTACATTTGAAAGAAAACATGGGGTGGATTGGGTTTGAATTTGGATGTTTTGGGTTGGATTTAGTTCAGTTTGATTGCAATAGAGTTTTGCTGTATAGTCCAGGCTGTGCTTGAACTCAAAATCCCTGTCTAAACCCCTCTCAAGTACTGAATTTCTAGGCTTGGTACTAGCATGTCCATTTCAAATGTAATATCTGACACTCTTGAGTCTGATTTATCTCAACTAACTTAATGATCTTTAGTTTTGACTTAATATTCCTAGGGATGATGTGAATGTTGTTCATCTGGTGAACAGTACTCCATTTTACATGTGCATTTTCTTTATGCATTCATTTATTGACTGGTACTTAATTGCTTCTGCAGTTTAGCCATTGTGGGCTGCCCTGTATGTAGTAAACATGAATATATATTCAATAAATAATTAAAGTAGTGATTTTAATTATTTTATGCTGGATCAAATGGTACTCTTAGTTTTTTGAGAAATCTGTACTGATTCCTCTAGTAATTACCTTGTTTACATTTCTATCAACAGTGTAAAAAAAAGTTTCTTTTCCTACATTCTAGCTTGAACTCGTTTTTTGTTCTGTTGAGATTTTTTGTTCTGTGATGTTTTTTAAGATGCAGTCTTACTGCTAGTAGTAGCCCAGACAGTAGTTCTGGCTGCCCTGGTACTTATTCTGTAGCCAAGGCCACCCTTGAATTTATGGTCTTCCTACCTCAGCCTGCTGAGTGCTGGGATTATAAGCATGTATCCCTGTACCTGCCATTTTTTGTATTCTTGATGATAGCTGTTCTGACTAAGGTGAGTCAGTATACACTAGTTTTGATTTGCATTTCTGTCATAGCTATAGATATTGATGTGTGTGTGTGTGTGTGTGTGTGTGTGTGTGTGTGTGTGTGACCGGGGTTTGAACTCATGACCTTGCACTTGCCAGGCAGGAACTTGTGCCATGGAGCCATCTCCCCAGCCCCAATACTGAATGTTTATTTCATATATATATATATATATTTTTTTTTAATTTTTATTTATTTATTTATTTGTTTGTTTGCTTGTTGTGTTTGTTTGTTTCTTTATTTATTCATTTTGTGGCTGGCTCAGCCTGCCCTGGTGGTGGCGCTGGCGCAGCATGTGGTGCCGGGGATCGAACTGCAGTCCCCGCAGTCGCCTGAGCCCTCCAAGCAGGCGCTTTAGACCACTGAACCATCTCGCCGGCCCCTATTTCATATATTAATCGGTTATTTTTGTTTGAAAAGTATGTGTTCCATTTATTTACTGTCATTAATTGAATTATTTGTGGTTTTAGTAAATTTCTTGAGTTTTTTGTATGTTCTAAGTTTGAATCAGCTGTTAGAAGAGTAACTGGCAAAGATTTTCTTCCATCCTGTATACTGTCTCTTCATTTTAATTCTTTGCTATGCAGAAGCTTTTTAGTCTTGTGTGTTGATTCTTGTTGAAGAGATTCATGTTCTACAGTATGTATTGATGGCCCCTTTAGAGCCAGATGGCTATAGTTAACATGAATTTGTTTCTGTTTAACATGACGTTAGTGTGGTGTTGCAGTGTTGTTTTTGTTTTTGGTGGGACCGGGCTTCAAAGTCATGACCTTGTACTTGCCAGGCAGGCACTTGTGCCACGGGGCTATCTCCCTGGCCCCTTGCACTGTATTTTGAAATACGATACTATGATGCCTCCAGTACTAGGTTCTTTTTGCTTATAGGATGACAAAGTAGTTTTACACTAACTTATTTGATCTTCTTGATTTACCTAGCATTTAACAGACACTTCTGTGGGATGAATAGAAGATGAATTAGAAAGTTTCTGCCTCCCACTGCTGCTAATCTAGTGGGAATAAGACATGTATTGAGCATGTAAAAAAAATGAGAAGAAAATATTCTGATAGCATCACAAAAAAATAAAGATAATTTTCCATATTCCTGAAGACACAGGAAGGTTTATGAAAGTGCTAACATTTTATGTTAACCTAGTCATTTTTGGAGGGTACATAAAATTTCAATAGGAAAGATACCTTGGGGAGCATAGGTAGAAAGTTTAGCAAGAGTATATGGGAATCTGAAGATTCATGTTAAGGGAGAATTTTAAAATCATGTAACATCTATGCTTAAGTCTTTAAGTGGGCAGCAGATTCACATGATAGGAAAATAAATGCACATATATCATACACAAATGTTTTTTCAAATATATATATTTATATCAGTTAACATTAAGACATTAAAAAAACGTTAAGACATTAAATTTGTGTATTACCTGGGAGAATTGACATCTTTATAATGAGTGTACACCTGTAAACCTAGTACTGAAGAGGCTGAGGCAGGAGAATTACAGGTTTGAGGCCAGTCTGGGCTATATAGCAAGTTCATAGCTAGCCTGGAACATAAGAGATCCTGTCAAAAAAGAAAGGAGGGAGAAAAGGAAAAGGCAGTTTGAACAGACTAGATTATGCTACTAGAAAAATCTTAGCGGCTTTAAATAAAAAACTTATTTGTTCACACTACATCTCTCTTCAATCAGCACAAACCTCTCTTTGTGTCACTTTGACTTGCGTTAATAAAAAGGATCAGTGTTGCCACAGGCTTTTATGATGGCAGACTTCAGAGAAAAGGTGGAGAGCACCTTCCACCTCTTAACTTTCTGTTCAGAAATGAGTCTTGAGCTTACAGTTCACTGTCCACAGAAATGAACACAGCTATATCTTTTAGTAGTGGAGAAATGCTTGCTAGGTTTTCACAATCTTTTTTTAAGCCAACATTTTTGAAAAGTGATGGCTCCACCAATATCATTTCTTACCATTTAACCTCTAGTTTGACTCAGTAGTGTTTTAAACTTCACTTTGCAGAGTATTTGCATATAGAGTGTTGTTTCATTTGTGTGTAGCTTTATTTGTTTTATATATCAAGACGAATGCAACTGACTTACCTCATCATTACTGATTAAGGTCCAGCCAAAACACGTGAAGGAAGCTTTTCGGTTATTAAATAAGTCAATCATCCGTGTGGAAACTCCTGATGTCAATCTAGACCAAGAAGAGGAGACCCAGATGGAAGTTGATGAGGGTCCAGATGGTGTCAACGGTGAGATGTTTGTTTCAGGTTGCGTTTTGAGTTATGGATCAAAATTTTGTTAGGGATGTAATGTGATCCATGTGTATTTGGTGGTGGATAGGAAACCTATATAGTAAAAGGGGCACCATGGATGTTAGATTGTTTATACAGTAAGGTACAATTAAATACTTGATATAAAAAAATGCTTGAAACAAAATACACCAAAACAGTGGTAGCAGACTTACATTCTTTGGTCTACCACCTTGTATTATTATTTGCTTATGAATTGAAACATTTGTTTCAATCATATAGAAATCATATTTCAGAGCTGGGGAGATAGCTCAGCTGCATGTCTACCTGGCAAGCACAAGGTCCTGAGTTCAATCCCTGGTACTGCAAGAAAAAAAAAAGATATTTCAGTCATATCAAGTACATACCAGATTTAATTTTATATCTATTACTGCAAATGAGCCATCATGGAAGTTTATATCATATTTTCTACCAGTTTGGTTGTTTTTACCAATAGAGCTTATGCATTTGCTTCTGATTTACTTCTGACTTGTTTGTAGAATAATTAGATGCTATGTTTAACTGTACGCATATTCTGGAATTAGTATTAAGTATAAGCAGGGCATTTATAAATGGTCGGTAAGGAAATTTTGCAGATATAAAGATTTAGATGGTTAATCTTTCACTTAGGTCATGCTGACAGTCCTGCCCCTGTGAATGGAATCAATGGCTACAGTGAGGACATAAATAAAGATCCTGTTTCCAAAGCCTCCTTTAGGCTGGGCTTCTCTGAGTACTGCCGAATCTCTAACCTCATTGTGCTTCACCTCAGAAAAATGGAAGAAGGTGAGGACACTACTTAACTCTTTAGTTATTGCATAAGCTGCTGTTAAACATTGTGTCACTGTGTTAGAGGAGATGATAAATCCTTACACAGTCTCACTGTAGCAAAAGAAATTTATGGAGTGTCTGCATAATTTGCCAGCCTGAACATTTCCCCACAGGTTCATTGTCAGGTAAAGGAATGTGTATTGTTCCTAACATCCTGGGGCCTAGTAAATAATTTTGGAGTGGAATATGTCTGTCTGATATGGCCAGCATGGTTGTTCATGCCTGTAATCCCAGCAGTTGAGATTGGCTGAGGCAGGAGGATCACTTTAGTTTGAAGCCATTCTGGGCTACACAGTGAATTATAGTTCAAGACCAATCTGAACCACATAGCAAGACACTGTATCCAAAAAAGATCAAAACTTGAGTGTTAATGTATAAAGAAATACATACAAATGTTCTTTACAAATGTTAGATGTAAATTACTACTTCTTTCCTTGGCTGTTTCAAAATAGATGGTTACCTAGTGTATTTGTAGGCAAATTGAACCTCAGTTATCACTGACTAGAAATAAAGTGAAACATTTTTCTGCCCATCAGGAAAGAGTGTTATCTGGACAGTAGAACATTTTTTATCCTTACCTGCTTTGCCATGCAATTCAAGGTTTTATCATCCTATCGTTAGTCACCAAGACCAAAGCAGAAATGGTGAAGTGAAAGAGTAGAAGTTAAGCTTCTGAGAGTTAGCATCAAGTCGTTCTCATTTGAAATTCCAAGGATAATTCTGCTAGCTTCTGGACATACATTATGTCATCATCACTCTCCTTTGTACAGCTAAGTTTATTTATTTATTTTGTTTGGGGGGTATTTATTTGGTTTTGGATTTTTGAGACAAGAGCTCCTGTATAGCCCAAGCTGACCTTAAACTTGTGGTAGTCCTGCCTCAGCCTCCCAAATGCTGAGATTTTAGCCATGTACCACCACACCCATTTTGTTTTTGTCTTTAGTGTTTATTGTTGTTTTGTGGTGCTGGGATTGAATCCAGGGCCTTTGGACTAAACTACACCCCCAGCTCTTTTTAAAAAACCTCTTGTTTTAGAGCCAGCAAGATAGCTCAGCAGACTAAGCACCTACTTAGGCAAGTACAAGGAACAGAATTTGATCCCTGGTATCAGTACCACACCGTCCTTGCACTAGTCCAGGCGTGGTGATGCACACCTTTAATGCCAGCACTGCAGAGGCTGAAAACAAGAGGATAACTGTGAATCTGAGCTGCATGGTGAGACCCTATACCGAATACATTTTAAAAAAAGAAAAGAAAAAGAAAAACTATTATTTTGAGACAGAGTCAGTTCCCAGGGTGGGCTTACATTCCTTCTGCTTGAGCCTCTCAGTGCTGGACTTATAGGTGTGTCATCTCACCTGGCTCAGACAACTAAGTCTTAAGTTTTTATTCATTCATTCATTCATTCACTCTTTCATGTTATGACTGGCTCAGCCTGGGGGTGAGGCTGGCGCAGCATGTGGTGCCGGGGATTGAACCGAGGTCCCTGCGGTTGCCTAAGCTTTTTCTAAGCAGGCACTTTAGACTGCTGAGCTATCTCACCGGCCCTAAGTCTTAAGTTTTAAACAAAGCAAATAATTGATGGAGCCAATACTATTTTACCTAGAAAATGCATTCCGCAGGCAATTTCTAGTGGACCTTACTTCCTTACCCAGAAAAGTAACTTATTCTCAGTCTTCAAGTAAGTAGCTGTGCTCTAGCACAGGAAACATAGCTCCAAACCCCAAAACCACTTACCCAAGAACATTTTGACAGCTATAGAAATTTCATTCAGCCATGATAAAACTTGTCAAAGACATTATTATTAACTAGTACTTGAAGGAAACTGAAACAAAATTCTAAGTTTAAACACTGTGTGGCTTGGTTGGTTGGTTGGTTGGGGATTGAACCCAAGGCTTGTGACATCTCAGTGTGCACCCTACCACTATTTCTGTGATAGCTATGTTGTTATCCAGGTTCTCACCCTTTTTTGTGAGTTGCTCTTTAAACTTTATAAAGCAGCAGTTAATGAATAGACCTTGCAAGAATAAATTGGTAAGTTTTAATTTTGAATGACTGAATTCCACTGAGTCACTCTACTCCATAAAGTCTTCCCTTTTTAAGAAGAAAAAGTCCATTTTGGTTGTGGTGCTCCCTCCTAATTGATGAGTTCACTTGCTGCTAGTGAGCGTTCTTCCAAGTGATGGAGGGCAGGACAGAGGGAAGAGCCTTGCGCGGTGCTCTGAAACCTTAATGGCTTAAGAAACGTATTTATCATAATCACGATTTTACTGGGTTTCCTCCAGTTCTTAGTAAAGCAAGGGGTACTTTAAAATGAGTACTAAGGGGCCGGCGAGATGGTTCAGTGGTCTAAAGCGCCTGCGTAGGAAGGCTCAGGCAACTGCAGGGACTGCGGTTTGATCCCCGGCACCACATGCTGCGCCAGCGCCACCACCAGGGCAGGCTGAGCCAGCCACAAAAGAAATAAATAAAGAAACAAACAAACACAACAAGCAAACAAATAAATAAATAAATAAAATTTAAAAAATAAAAATAAAAAAATAAAATGAGTACTAAGACAGGTTATTTTGGGCTTAGGTAGATTCATTTCCTGACGTATTGCTGGTTATCTCATGGTCCAGGCTCTCTTGTGAGTGCAAACCTTAAGAACTGGAGGTGTGCTGTGCTAGAAGATAATTCCTTTAACTGTATTTTGTGTTACAGAGGAGGATGAGTCAGCATTAAAGAGGAGTGAACTTGTGAACTGGTACCTGAAGGAAATTGAATCAGAAATAGACTCAGAAGAGGAACTTATAAATAAAAAGAGGATGATAGAGAAAGTTATTCACCGCCTCACACACTACGTATGTACATATCTGGCTTGCTGCAGTATCAGTGAGGGGAAGGGGTCGGATCTTACGTGTGAGTTCGTTAGTAGAATGGGGTTTTTTTGTTTTCCATGAAAGCATTTTATTGTAAATGAACAAGAACAGCGAAATGTTTTCATGTGTTTGTTTACTTTGAATGACTGAGGTATGGTCAGAATT
Source organism: Capromys pilorides (assembly GCA_004027915.1). Lineage (NCBI taxonomy): Eukaryota > Metazoa > Chordata > Mammalia > Rodentia > Capromyidae > Capromys > Capromys pilorides. The sequence goes on from PVKN010003414.1 coordinate 27,967, forward strand.
GTGAGTTAGAATTAATGGCAAATAAATGACTACTTCTTTGGTTTAAAAAAAAAATAGAATTTAGGTGAAATATGGGAAGGTAGCTTTGACTTTTTGAGTGCTAACTTTCAGTCTTCTACCCCCATCAGCTATGTGTGCCCTTGACCTTTTCTTTCAGTTTCTTTTTTATCTTACTTAGAAAAGCCCCAACCGTAGTTAAATTTAATTCCCATCTTACCCAAGCTCCACACAGCTGCATCTCAAAAGAAGCATACAATCATGTACCTGGTTTTATTTGAATTTCCTGACCACTGGTCCCAGGTGAAATTTTTTTTTTTTTTAACTCAATTTCATGATAATATTGCACAATGATTATTTTCCCTACCGTCAGTTCATTCTCATTTTTTGTGTTTTCCTTTTCTTACCTCCACCTACCACCCCCACCCCTGTGTCATGTCATCTAAGCCAGCTTGGGACTTTCTGTGTAACCCAGGCTGGCCTTGAATGTGTGGTCCTCTTGCTTCAGACTCCTGAGTGCTGGCATTATACTTGTAGCTCTCACGTCTCCTATAAACTCCAAGTGTGTATAGCCAATTGTGTATTGATGAATAAGCCTCTGCTTATTATGTTCAGAACGTTACTCCTCCACCCCTAGTGTGATAGACCGAACACTTTAGAATTACCCTCGATTTCTTCTCTTTTTACTAGTTTGATCAAGCCACCATCCCTGAACTCCTTCAGCAACCTTGCCCCCCTTATACTGACTCTGTGCAGAGCCTGTCAGGTCTTCTGAGAACATTACTTTTTTTTTTTTTTTTAATCTATTACCTGTGCTTTTCTCACATTTAATGTGTAGTCTCCTGACCATGTTATGCAAAATCCTAGACAGTCTAGCCCAGTGACCATGAGCCTTTTAGATCTTTCAGTGATAACAAACAACTGGCTTTGGCACATGTGCCATAGGTTCCCCACCCCTGGTCTAATCTCTGTCTCTCGTCCACTCATTCCATAGCACTCTTGCTCATTCTGTCCCAATGAGACTGGGTTTGTCCCTGTTCCTTAGGCATATCTTTGCACTTGTCCTCTGTCATCAGGACACACTCCTCTCTTTTGGTTTGTGCTTACGTGTTACCTTTCCAAAGAACCTTTCTTTGCCTAACGTTGGAATAGGCTTCTTTCTGCACCGGCTGCCTCCCAGATTTGTGGTTCTTCATAGTGAGTGTTTTGCTCGGCAGTATATTCTTTATTGAGGTGTTTCATTTGTCTCTGTAGAGTATAAGCGCCATTCTGGGAGGGAAGGGACTACTGTATTCCCAGGCCTACAGCAGTATCTGGCGCAGTGGCGGTTAGATATTGGTTGAATGACAAATATGGGTTTTCCTGCTCAGATGGCAAAGAGCCATGCCACTTCACTCCCCGCTGCTCACTGTATTGAAAATATTACTTATGTGTTGGGCTCTGTCATCTGAAAAGGGGTTTTACCTGTGAGTCAGGTGGACATATTGCAAGTATGAATACCCGGGCTGAGCATTGAGGTGGATGTACACTGAATTGTCTTTGCATAGGCCAGTTCCTCTTTCCCTAGCACCACTTGGGATCCGTGTGAGGGAAAATGATCCCAGAAATCTACATCGGGACTGTGGAACAAACATGTCATGAAGCTAATTGATGTAAATTAAACTTTGGCTCATTGCCTGACTTTATTTGTATCACAAGAGAACTTTACTACAATTTTATAACCCATGGGTGGCTGAGGCAGGAGGATCACCCAGAATTTTGAAACCAGCCTAAGCTGCATAGTGCGACCTGTCTCCAAAAAAAAAAAAACACCAGGACAGCCAGACGTGATGGTGCATGCCTATAAATAATCTCAGCACTCAGGAGGCTGAGGCTGGAGGATCACTCGGAGTTCAAAGCCAGCGTAGGCTACTTAACTGAATTCAAGGCCAGCCTAAAGTGCATAGCAAGGTCCTGTCCATGAACGTGGCACATGAGCTTATACTGCATTCCTCAGTGTGCTTCTGTGAGTGTTAGCACATAGAATGCTTGATAGTGACCAGCTCCTCCTGATGGCGTCGGTGTTCTGACTGCCAGGCTTTGCCAAACTAGATTCTTCTGCTTACTGAATTAAGACTGGGTGGTATATAAAAAAGTCCAGTGGCCAGTAATTTAAAATTAACAAGTTAATAAATAAATAAGTAAACAAACAAGTAATATTAAATGAAATTAAACGCTCAAAATATTAGAGAACTTTGCACTGTTACACTATCTTAAAATTCGAACATTGTTTCCCTTTTTGAGTTCATTTATAAGCATTTGATGTCATGTGCCAGTAAAAATGACAGTATTTGTTGAGTATAAATTCCTTAATATGTTTAAATTCCTTAATGTATTTATGGTATGCAGCATCTTAAATGAGACGAGTTTAACAGAAAAAGGGTAGTGACTTAAGGGTATAAATATCTTTATTTAGTTCTGCATGGGGAAATGTGGCAGCAAACATTCAGACAAGACCAAGAATACTGCCAGACCTGAGGGACGCGTCTTTCTCTTTCACAGGACCACGTTCTCATTGAACTCACCCAGGCTGGGCTGAAAGGCTCCACAGAGGGAAGTGAGAGCTATGAAGAAGATCCGTACTTGGTGGTTAACCCTAACTACCTGCTTGAAGACTGAGACGAGGAAAGTAACTGACAAGAGTCAATGAACTGAGGGAAAGGACCTTCCAGCCCAGAGTCTGGGTGTGGCTCTGCTAGAGAGAAGAATGTGTTTGTTTTTTTGTTTTTAATTACTATTTCTTTTATTCAGCAAAATAAAGTAATTTGTTCTGAAGTCTATTGCATTTATTTATTTATTTATTTTTTCACTCTGATTATTGCATAGGGGGATTGTTGGTTTTTGAGACAGTCTCTCGATATGTAGCCCAGGCTGACATTGAACTCTGTGATCCTCCCGCCTCGGTCTCTGTATTACTAGGATTACAGGTGTGCACCAGCACAAGTGCCCAGCTGTGTCCTTGGGTTAATGATACAAAGATTTAAAAATAAAGAATATAGGTTTAACAAAGGGTGGTATATACTGGATGTCATTAACAACCAAAATGTCAATGGGATATTGACTGTGTCAGTGGGGGGCACAGTCTCAGTAAGTTGCTCAGGCTGGAGTAGAAGTTGGGAACCTCTTGTCTCAGCCTCCCAGAGTGCTGGAATTCTAGGCATGCACCACCACACCAGTTGGAGAATATTTTTTCTGTATGTTTTAATACATGATCTACAAACTGGGGAGTTTTTATAAGAGAAATTGGATGAAAAAACTTTTAATAGGTACTGGGCACTGGGCTTGGTGCATGCCCGTAACCCCAGCACTTGGAAGCTGAGGCAAGAGTGTGAATTCAAGAACAGCCTGGGCTACTTAGGGAGACCCTGTCGATCAAGAAAAAAGGGGGCAATGTACAAATACACATGATATAATTTACTTAAATGTTCTGCACATACTTGTTTTTGTTTGTATGTATCATTGAATTGCACTATTCTGAACATGTTACATTTATTTTTTTTTTTTAACTATTTATTTATTTATTTGTGTTATGACTGGCTCAGCCTGCCCTAGAGGTGGGGCTGGCACAGCATGTGGTGCCGGGAATCGAACCACGGTCCCTGCAGTTGCCTAAACTTTCCTGAGCAGGCGCTTTAGACTGCTGAGCCATCTCGCCAGTCCCTAAACATGTTACATTTAATAACCACAACCAGTCACTAATCTCCCTGTACAGGTGAAGAAATAGGCACAGAAAAGCTATTTCTACCATTTCAGCCATGGCATTCTGCCTGCTAAAATAGCCATTAAGTTTTATGGAGAAAGAAAACTGGAAAAATCATTTTTGTAAGGATGAGTGGACAGCAATTTGCACGGTGTTAAGGATGTTTCTATGTTGCTTGAATCTTTGTTTTGCGGTACCAGGCATTGAACTCAGGACCTTGAACTTGCCAGGCAAACAAACACTCCACTAAGCTCTCACCCTGGTCTCTATTGCTTGAATCTTTGTGTTCATCATTACTTGTCTCATAGGTCAGGTTAGCTTTAAATTCACTCTAGGCCAAACTGGCCTTGAATTCATGTTGATCCTGCTTCAGCCTTGCAAGCGCTGATTACAAGCATGCCCAGTTTATTCATTCATGTATTTTTAAAGGTGCAGGTTAGTAAAGCCCTCGTTTTTGCTTTATTATGTCAAGATATAGGGCCGGCCAGATAACAGATTTAAGTGCCTACTTAGGCAGACACGGGCCCAGGGTTGGATCCCCAGTGTTCTGTGCCACCCCCTCCCACCCCCAGGGGGCACACTAAGGGCCAGTGAGATGGCATGGTGGCATGCACCTGTAATCCCAGTGCTTGGGAGGCTGAAAAGCGTAATGATCACTACAAGTCCGATCTGTGTAGTGAGACCCTATACTAAATATATTTTTTTGAAAAAAGATATTTAAAAGTAGTATGACAAGGGCTGGCGAGATGCTCAGTGGTCTAAAGCACCTGCTTAGACAAGCTTAGGCAACTGCAGGTACTGCGATTCGATCCCTGGCATCACATGCACCAGTCCCAGCCCCAGGGCAGGCTGAGCCAGCCATAATAAAAAATAAAAATAAGCCAAAAAAAAAAAAAAGTAGTATGACAAAAAGTGGAATTTTTTTCAGACGTTTTTCAAGTCCTTGGTGCAAGTTTAAGATTTTTGTTGTGTTAGGACCAGGCAGATAGCTCAGTAGAATAAGTGCTTGCCTGGCAAGTTCAATCCCTGGTTCCGCAAGAAAAAAAAAAAAAAAAAAGATATTTGTTGTGTTATCTCTTATAGCATTTATATTTTTAAGTATTACATCGGTGAGTTATGTAATGATTACAAGTCATAGATAACCCAGTTAAACATTGTTAGTGATTGCTTAGTACTTTACAACCTTGGCTGTAGCTATAAAGTCAGGATTCCTTCCAGCTAGCTCCTGAGAGCTCCTGGAAAATGGAGTCATCATGGAAAGCGGTCCTGCTGATTCTCCTGAGCGTTTCCTGCCGGGGGTCAGACTGGGAATCTGATAAAAATGTCCTGTTAGCGGCTGGCCCTCTAACTCACGGCTTACTGTACAGCCTTAGCCACCTGGGAAACCAGAGTTCTCAGTTTGTAGCCGGGAGCCAGGAGGTGTACACTTGCCGCCAGCCGCTGCCTTCTGTCCTGCCCCAGTACTTCCGGAGCCTCCACACCAGCAAGGTCACCCACTATAAGGTCTACCTGTCATGGGCAGAACTGCTCCCGATGGGAAGCTCCAGGAGCCCAGATGGGCAGATGCTGCAGTGCTACCGCCACCTCCTGGAGGTCCTCAGGACTGCAGAGCTGCAGCCCATGGTCATCCTGCACTATGGGGCTGCGCCCGCAAACGCTCTCCAGAGCGCCAAGGTCTTTGCGGACCTCTTTGCTGACTATGCCACCTTCGCCTTCCGCTCCTTCGGGGACCTCGTTGGGATCTGGTTCACCTTTAGTGACTTGGAGGAGGCGATAACCGAGCTTTCCCACAAGGAATCAAGAGCTTCACGTCTCCAAACTCTCACTGATGCCCACAGAAAAGTCTACGAGATGTACCGAGGAAAGTATGCTTCTCAGGGTGAGTACGCTGCCCCTGTGGCTGACCACTGCCCGCCTTTGCACTTCCTGCCCCTCTCTGCCGTGGACTACAAGCCAGCGGAGACAGGTGGGAGTGGCTCACGTTGCACCCAGAACCTTATTTCCTTTAAAAAACATCTTTTATCCCCAAGCCCCCTCAGTGTCCTCCTTTCTTTCCCTTGAGCCCAGCCTTCCCAAGGCTCCAAAGTGTCTCGTGTTTCTCCCTGACCTTCCATGGCTGTAAGAAGACCAGCTCTATGCTCTGACGGGAGCTTACAGTGGGAGGTGGGGGATGGGGAGGGGGCGGGGAGCCCACAGGGAAATACAAGATAAAATAATGGTATACAGGTAGAGATACATTTTTCCCCATTGATAGGGATTCAACCCAGGACCTCAGCTCCCTAGGTACTCTACCACTAAACTACAGCCTTGACCCTGAAAAGACTGTGATTTTAATTGTTTGTATTTCTGTTTCATATGTTAACTTAAAGTTCTAATTCAGCAGGTGTAGGCAGAACCAAGATATTTGTCATTTTAATAAGTTCCCTAAATGAATGTTAAGTATAGCAAATTTGTCGTTTTGGAGACAGGGCCTTACTGGTATAGTTTAGGCTGGCCTTGAACTCACTGTTTACCACGCGCTGGCCTCGAATTTGCAGAGATCCTCCTGCTTCAGCGAGTCCTGGAATTTCAGGCATGCACCACCATGCGTGACAGGTATAACAGTTTTAAGGACCTGTTTTGGACTATATATGCTTTCTTATTTGTAGTATGTGCTATAAATGTATTTTTTTTTTAAATTTTATTTATTTATTTATTTATTTGCTTGTTGTGTTTGTTTGTTTCTTTATTTATTTATTTTGTGGCTGGCTCAGCCTGCCCTGGTGGTGGCGCTGGCGCAGCATGTGGTGCCGGGGATCGAACCGCAGTCCCTGCAGTTGCCTGAGCCTTCCTACGCAGGCGCTTTAGACCACTGAACCATCTCACCGGCCCTAAATGTATTTTTTTTTCTCTGTATTTCAGACAGGGTCTACAGGGTCACACTACGCAAATCAGACTTGTAGTGATTCTTCTGTTTTCAGCTTCCCAACAGCTGGGATTATAGGCACACGCTACCACACCCAGTCTCCATCGCTATGTCAGCTTGCCCAGGGGCAGGGCCCCATGGCAGGCCAGGAATCAAACCCCAGCCGCTGTGCTTTGCCAAAGCAGGCACTTTAATCCACTGAGCTATCAGGCTGGCCCTATAAATGCAATATTAATATATTCATTCTTGTACTTTTTCAACAACATTTTATGAGGGTATAGTATTAAAATTATTTGATGGGAGGACTGAGAATCAAATCCAGAGCCTCACACATACTAGGCAAGTGCTTTGTGACTGAAAGCCACATCCTAAGCCGTTAAAACTTTAAAAATGTGATTTTCAGTGGCCTTGAAAGTTCCCATCATTGAATAGATCATAAAATTTAAAATATTTCCCTCTTTTTCATTGTTTCTGTTCTTCACAGTGCTAGGGATTAAACCTACGACCTCATGTGTGCAAAGCAGGCTGCCTACTACTAAGCTACACCCCCAGTCTTTCATATATTTAAATTTATTCTAATTTTCACTATTACTAATTATGTTGCAGTGAACCTTTCTATATGCAAATTCTTGGTTAGGCTAGGGAGACAGCTCAGAGACATTTGCGCCTACCTGGCAAGCACAAGGACCTGAGTTTGATCCCCAACCTGGCATGCCATGTCGGCCTGAGAACCAGACATAGTGTCACACACCTGTAATCCCAGCTCTTGGTAGGCTGGGATAGGAGGATCACTGTGAGTTTGAGACCAGCCTGGGGGCTATAAAAGTGAGCACCTCTTACTGACTGAGGGGCAATTATTAAATCACAGATAATCAGAAGTACAGGAATATGAGCAAGTAGTAGAGTTCCCAAGTATCCTGTCCTGTGAGAATTTTGCCAATTAGAATTTTATATTAAAAAAAAAATTTTAAATTATTTATTTAGTTGGTACAGGGCCTTGCTATGCAGCTCAGACTCATAGTGATCCTCCTGTGTCAGCCTCCTTAGTGTGGGTTTACAGGTGTGCACCACCATGCCCAGTTTCAGGGCCGGCACAACGCACCCAGAGTTCAGAGGCAGGCATGGCATGTGATACTGGGGGCTGCAAGTATAGCTCAGTGCTATGCTGAATCCCTTACTTCCATCCCTAGCAATGTAAAACCACAAAGCATACACACATGCATACGTACACACACACACACGTTATCCCTTCATAGCTATTAAGATAGCTATTATGAAAATGTTTGGTATACATAAAATAATAAATGTTAGTGACGTTGTAAAGAACTTGGCAATCCTTATACACTGCTGTCAGGAATGTAAAACTGTGCAGCTATTATGGAAAACTGGCCATTCCTTAAACATTTTCACGTAGAATGACCCCATGTCCCCAGCATTTCCACTTGTAGCTATGTGCCCAAATGAAAGCTGGTTCTGAACAAGTATTTGAGGCACACATAGCAGCATTGTTCATGAAGTGGAATATAATCAAGAAGTGGAGACAACCTGAATGTCCATCCACAAATGTATAAGCAAAGTGTGGTAGGTTTATACAATGGTATATACTCAGCATTAAAAAGAAAGGAAAACCTAGTGCATATTGCAGCATAAATGAACTCTGCAATAGTTACACTAGGGCAGACACAAAAGAACAGACCCTTCATGATTTACGCAGGGTGCCCACTTAAATTCATGGAGATAGGTGGATGCAGAATGTAGTTGTAGCTATTCAGGAGGCTGACAGGAGGGTTCTGAGTCCAAGACCATGATGGGCATCTTAGCTATACTATATAGATAAAAGGGCTGTGGACATAGGCAAAAGTTCCATTATGTATATAAAAAAGCATGTTGTGATTAGTAATGGTCGCCAGTGGTGGTCATGTTGACTGGCTACATTTCCCTCACGTAGAGAGTTTGGAGGAAAGAAAAGTCAGTCATATAATCACCTAGTTGAAGTCTTGAATTCTGCTTTTACTCAATTTTTGTTCAATGTTTTCAAGTCACAGTTCTGAGTACCTTTTGTAAACTCAGAGGTGCAGCACTTGCCTAGCATCTGCATGTGTGAGGCCTTGAGTTCCATTTCTAGTTCTATAAAAGCAAAACACTATGCTACTGAGTTGCACATTTATTGTACACAATTTTTAAAATGGTAATTTTGTTATGTATATTTGCTACCATTTTTAGCAGTCCAAGAATAATCTTTTGTCATCTTTCTTTGTGTGTAATTATAAGACTCCCATCTATGTGTTGGGCGTGCTGCCAGTAAGGCTGCAAAGGAAGAGACAGCTCTTAGCAGCATTGGGGGGTGGGAGAAGCGTAGTCACACAGGGCTCCTCTTTTTGCATTGACTGTAGCACACCCCACATTCAGCCTAGTGTCCCTGCCACCCTGACAGTGGTGGCCTAATGTCTGATAGTGATGATCCAGCAACGGCCAGATGACGTGTATGGACTCATTCAGGGCACAAGGGCAAAGGGCTGCCTTTTTCTTTCTGGTACTGTGAATTGAACTCATGACCTCATGTTTACTAGGCATGCAGTACTAGGGATCAAACTCAGGTCCTTGTGCTTGCTAGGCAGTTGCTTATGCGGCCGAGCTATCTCCTCAGCCCCTAAGCACTGTTTTTTGTTGGTGGCTGTAAAGCTTTTCAGAGCTCTGTAGTGAAAACAGAAGCCAGCCTACCTAATCCTTTAGTACCTTATCCTTTAGTGAGGCA
>PVKN010003415.1:0-37368 GCA_004027915.1 Capromys pilorides
TGGCACAAGTGCCTGCCTGGCAAATGCAGGGTCGTGAGTTTGAAACCTGGTCCCACAAAACAAAACAAAGTACAAGATCTTGGGCCAGCGGGATGGCTCAGTGGTCTAAAGCAACTGCTTAGGCAACCGCAGGAACCTGCCCTGGGGGTGAGGCTGGCGCAGCATGTGGGGGTAGGGCTGGCGCAGCATGTGGGGCCAGGGCAGGCTGAGCTGGCCATATGAAGAAAAAAAAACTTTCAAAGTACAAGGTCTTGTTAATTTGCTAAGCTGCCCAGGCTGGGCTCGAACTTGGGATCCTCCTTTCTCAGCTTCCCAGAGTGTTGGGATTACAGAATAGAAGAGTTTATATTACAAATGTAATAGAATCGAGAAATGTGTGTAAGGGTGCACTTCAAACTGATCACAGGGGGCGGCCTGAGGAGTGGAGAGAGACTGTGGGTGGCAGGGATGAGAAGGGAAAATTTAGGAATTAAGGGCTGGGAAGCTCAGTGGTGGAGCCCTGGGTTCTGTACCCAGCTCTGCAAAACACAGCACAACAACAACAATTGAAAAAGGCTCAGGGGTGTAACCCACTGGTTCATTGTCCCTGGGTGGAATTCCCAAAAGCGAAAACTTGTACAAACAAAGAACAAAGAGAAAATCTTCACACTTGTTTTGAAACACACCTGAGTGCATGAATTATTTGCATTAATTTCAGACACAAGTTTTGTTTGGCTTTTGTGTTTCTCTATTTGAGACAGTTTTTCATTATGTAGTTCAAACTGGCCCTGGACTTTTCTGATCCTCCTGTCTCAGCCTCCAAAGTAGTTGGGATTGCAGGCAAGAGCCAACTCTCCTGGCCACAAATGCTGTTCATGCTGTTGGAGTTGTTCTGTTTTGGTTTGCCTTTTTATTTTTTTAAGTTTTTTTTTTTTTAATTTTTAATTTCTTTTATTACTTTTAATAAGAAATAACATTGAGACAGTTTCAAAATACGTTAATAGGACAGCCACAATAATTGATACAATGCATGTTGTTGTTATTTATTTTTATTTTTATTTTATATTACGGCTGGCTCAGCCTGTCCTGGGGGTGGGACTGGCACAGCATGTGATGCTGGGGATTGAACTGCAGTCCATGCGGTTGCCTAAGCTTGCCTAAGCAGGCACTTTAGACTGCTGAGCCATCTCACCAGCCCTCTGTTTTTGTTTGAATGAGATAAAGTCTCACTGTGTAGTTGAGACTGGGCTCAAACTCACAGAAGTCCTCCTGTCTCGGCCTCCCAAGTACTGGACTTGTCGCTGCACACCACCTCATCCAGCTGCAAGACTGTTGTACAAATCAAGCTGCAGTTAGGACTGGGGAGGGCAAGGGAGTTTGGGGATCGGCGGAAGGGAAGTTTTTGTCCAACTGCTCCCGTGGACCTGGCCCAGCAGCCCCTAGGGGCTCTGTCTCTACTGTCCCCTCCCCCTGTTCCACAGTGTCGCCGTGTATACAACGCTTCTGACCGCTGCAGCTTCGTCCACGCCAACCCCGACTGCCACAGCTTCGGCGGCTACCTGGACTACCTCGAGGGCATCTTCTGCCACTTCTCGCCCGGCCTCCTGCCGCTGGCCATCACCCTCTATGTGCGTGTTTGCGTGTGTCCCGCGTGGGGGCTGGGGAGCGGGCCACGTGGCCCGCGGGGACTCACCTGTCCCTTTTCCGTGCCTGCCCAGGTTCTGTGGCTGCTGTACCTGTTTCTGGTTCTGGGAGTCACTGCGGCCAAGTTGTGAGTTGGGCCCTGGTTTGGGGGTCAGAGGGCAGGGCCGGTGTCTACGGAAGCCCTCACTGTCCACTTTTCCTCCACAGCTTCTGCCCCAACCTGTCAGCCATTGCCACCACGCTCAAGCTGTCCCACAACGTGGCAGTATCCTTCGGCCCGGGGTCCCCTCCCTGGGGCGGCAGGCGCAGGGTGGTGGCTCATGCCCGGTGGGTCCCCGCACAGACCCCTCCTTGACACGCTCCCCATGGCGTCACCTTCCTGGCCTTTGGCAATGGCGCCCCTGACATCTTCAGCGCACTGGTGGCTTTCTCCGACCCGCGCACAGCCAGCTTGGCCATCGGGGCTCTGTTTGGTGCGTGTGGCCCAGCACGGGATGGGGGTGTGGGGTGCGAGGTACTGAGCCACTGAGCTGCCATTGTCCTCCAGGTGCCGGCGTGCTGGTCACCACTGTGGTGGCTGGGGGCATCGCCATCCTGCGCCCCTTCGTGGCCGCCTCCAGGCCCTTTCTCAGGGACATCGCTTTCTACATGACAGCTGTGTTCCTCACCTTCACGGCGCTCTACATGGGCAGGGTCACGCTGACCTGGGCGCTGGGTGAGCAGCGGGTGCTGGCAGACGTCCCAGGCCAGGGCCAGGGTCTTGGGGGGGAGGCACGTCATGCAGAGTTGGAGACTCCACGGGACCCCTGGACCCCGTGCCCCGGGCGGGGGAGGGCACGAGCCACTGCCTGACGCCAACCCCTGCACACAGCCTGCCTGGGCCTGTACGTGTTCTACGTGCTCACCGTGGTCCTCTGCACCTGGATCTACCGATGGCAGCGCAGGAGATCGCTGGTCTTCTCCACGCCGGGGACGCCAGGTGAGCTCTGCATCGTGTCCCAGGAAATGCCCTGCTGCCGGCCGTGGCCCTTGGGGCATTGCTGCCAGCTTTGTATCCCAGTCAGGTCCCTCCCAGCTTCCTCTGTGCCATCAGCCTCCTCTCCCTCTGTCAGAGTCCTGCCCCCCACCCGCCGGACACCAGGTGATTTGGCTGAGGGAATACACACACATATACAAATACACACTCAAGTATACAAACACACAATCCAACAAACCCATGACACCCAAATGTACAATCTGCACATGCAGATACACACAACACACACGATACATGCACAGACACAAATAATGCACAGAACACACTTAGATACAAATCCACGAATTCACAAACGTTTACACCAGCAAGGTGAAGAGGTGCACGCCCATACTCTCAGCACTCGGGAGGCTGAAGCATGAGGATTGCTGTGAATCTGAGACCAGCCTGGGATACACAGCAAGGCCCTGCCCAGCCCAGTGCCGGGGGACCCAGTGTTGAGCCCCCAGGTCCCTGTTGTCTCCTGCAGAGCTGCTCTCAGACTCAGAGGAGGAGCCCATGTCTTCAAACACCAGCTGCTATGACTATGGTGAGGCCACTGTCCCAGCACCTGGCAGGGCTGGGGTGGTAAACACGTGGGAGCCGGGACTGCCTCGGCCCTGCCTCTCCCCACAGCTGGCCGCACCGGGGCTGGGGCGCCTGGGCAGAGGGACACAGAGGGCAGAGTGTGCCCTGCAGCCAGCCGGCCACACCCCTGTCCACGCTTGCAGGTGATGAGTACCGGCCACTATTCTACCAGGAGACCACAGCGCAGATCCTGATCCAGGGCCTAAACCCCCTGGATTACCGGAGATGGAGAAGCCAGTCGGTGTCCTGGAGGGTCCTCAAGGTGCTCAAGGTATGAAGGAGCCCAGGAGCCAAACTCCCAGCTCCTCAGCCTCAGGAGCAGTGTTGTGTTGTGGAGTGGTTGTATTCGTCAGTGGTTGCTGCAGTGATGCTGGGTAACAAACATTCCTCCCGTCATGTAGACTTTTTCTTTTTTTGCAATACTGGAAATCAAACCCAAGGCTGCTGTGCCACTGAGCTCCATCCCTATCCCTTTTTGTTTCTTATTTTGAGACAGACTCTCACCGAGTTGCTCAGGTTGGCTTTGAACTTGTGATCCTCTTGCTTCAACCTCCTGAGGAGCTGGGATTGCAGGTGTGCACCACTATCCCCAGCTCTGTTTCACTGATCTATTTCCTCCATGCCCACCAGGCAGAAAGGTGTCTCAGAGTGCCAGCTGGCTCACGGGACAGCTCTGCCTGGGTCACAACCTGGGGCCAGGGGCCCCTGTTCTCTTCTGGATGGGCGAGGCCATGGCAAAGGGCCTCACACTGGCTTTGCAGTGGGGATCCTCCTACCCCAGCCTCTGGAGCGCTGACGTGGCGGGCATGGGCCACCACACTCAGCTTCTTTACTGATTGAGCAGTTGGCTAAATACGCAGGACGTGGAGTCAGACAGAGCTCGGTCTGTGTTCCAGCTGTAGGAACCTCTCTGTGTGGCTGGGGACAGGGTTCTTAAACCTCCCTGGGCTTTTTCTGGATTTCGGCAGCTTGTGCTTGCCATGCAGGTGCCAAAGCTGCAGAGCTATCTCTCCGGCCCAGCGGGGGGCTTCTGAGACATGATTAAGGGTCAGGAGGTGGATGGTCTCCCAGGCTTTCTGGGTTGGCCCAGTGTAACCAGGGCATCTTTACTGGGGAAAAGGGAGGCAGGCACCGGGCCCAGGGGTGCACACCTGTAACCCCAGCTACCCAAGAGGCTGAGGCAGGGAGATCCCAAGTTCAGGCCCAGCCTGGGCAACTTTATGACTTACTGAGATCCCATCTCAAAATAAAAAAATGAGAAGGGCCGGGCACGTGGTCCAGCACTGTCCAGCTCCAGCCCTCAGTTCTAAAAAAAGAAAAAGCAAAGAGGGAGGTGGAAGATGAAGGCAGAGGTGACACCAGTGACGAGCACAGTGCTCACGGCGTGAGGTGCAGTGCTGTGAGCTGGGGAACTCGGGGCCCTGGAGGCTAGAGAGGCAGGCGATCTGTCCTGGGCCTGCACGCTCTGCTGACTTGGGGGGCAGGGGGGCATCCTCATCCACAGCATGGGGAGGGCACTGTGGCCTGAGGAGGTCCCTGTCCCACCCGCCTATGCAGTTGCCTGTAGAGTTCCTGTTGCTCCTCACCGTGCCCATCGTGGACCCGGACAAGGATGACCGGAACTGGAAACGGCCCCTCAACTGTCTGCACCTGGTCATCAGCCCCCTGGTCGTGGTCCTGACGCTGCAGTCAGGGGCCTGTGAGTTTCTCTGGGGCGCGCGACAGGCACTTTGTGCCACCGGGGTGTGGTACACACGCCTGTCACCCCAGCACTTGGGAGGCTGAGGCAGGAGCATCGCAGCAAGTTCTGGGCTACATAGTGAGACCCAATGTCATAAAACCAAACCGAAACAACAAAATACAGCACTGTCTTTGGCATGTGGCTTATCTGGGCCAGGACCACATTCTGGAGCCCGTTTTCAGTGCCCCTGATAGGGGTGCCCTGGTTTGTGCCTGCTCTGCCCTGCTGGGCCTGGCTTCTGGCCCTCGGAGGTCTGGCCTAAGCATCCATCTGTTCTCTGAAGGGCCAGACAAAGCCGGGCAGGCAGGGAGAGGAAACCCGAAGCAGAGCCGTCAGGGGCCCGGGTCCCAGCCTGTCCCTTCCTGGGCTGCAGAGTCCAGGCACAGAGTGCCACCTCTCTCTGTCCACAGATGGCCTCTATGAGATCGGCGGCCTCCTGCCCATCTGGGCTGTGGTAGTGATCGCTGGCACTGGCCTGGCGTCTGTGACCTTTTTCGCCACCTCCAACGGGGAGCCCCCCAGGCTCCACTGGGTAAGAACCCTGCACTCATGAGAGGGGACCTGGGCCGGGGTCCCTAAGCCCCGTGGAGGGCCTTCTACCTGTTCAGGGCTCGCTTCTGGACTTTACGTCATGGAGGTGAATGTGTGTCCCAGGCTCGTGGCTGCCTTTCACTATGTGCGAGGACCTGGCGGCCCCATGGCGGCCGGTGTGGGACATTTCTGCTCATGGTCCTCCTCCTGGCACCCAGCCCCTGGCACCACTTTCTGTCCGTATGGATTGGACCCTTTGGGATTGCACAGACTGATGGAACCCTGCAGCCATGGGCCTTTCCTGTCTGACTTCAACTTAGGACAATGTTGTGTGGCTCATCTGTGTTGTAGCAGGGACAGTCCTTCCTTCTTTCCTTTTTTGAGAGAGAGAGAAAGGATCTCAGGCTGGCCTCAAATTCAAGACAATCCTCCTGCCTCAGCCTCAAGTTTGGGGTTACAAGCATGTACCACCACAGACTGCACCTTTTATTTTAACATTTATTTATTTATTTTATTTGGTACAGTGTCTCAATCCACAGCTCTGCCTCACAGTGATCGTCCTGTCCCAGCCTCCCCAGCCCTAGGATTACAGGTGTACACCACCACCACCCCCGGTTTTGGTGGCTCACACAGTGTGCCTGGGGTTCTAGGACCCTCACAGCGGCATGCAGTACTCGGGATCGAACTCAGGTCATTGCTCTTGCCAGGCAGATGCTTAGACCGCCCAGCTATCTCCCCAGCCCCCAGCACTTTCTGTGTTGGTAGGTGGGGGTGTTTGGGATTGAACCCAGGGTACTGCATGCCAGGCCAGAGCTCCACCCCCGAGCCCACCCAGGCGCCTTTGCCGCTTTTTATGCAGAGTGACTTTCTGCTGCACCAACGTGCTGCAGGTTGTTGGTCCTTCCATCCGTGGGTGGATATTGCTTTGCTTCACTCTTTGGCTGTTAGGAAGAGTATTCCTGTGAATGTCTGTCTACGAGGCAGGAGGATTGTGGTGAGCTTAAGGCCAGCCTGGGCTGCATGATGACTTCAAGGCCAGTCTGAATTACGTAGTGAGACCCTAGTTCTTAAAAAGAAAGAAAAACAACATTCCACTAACCCTTAATTGAGCACGTATTGTGTTAGCACCAGTTGCCTCTCTTAGCTCATTCTGTGCAGTCGGCTGCCTAAGGGACAGGAACCCTACGCATCTTAACAGATGAGGAGCTGAGGCTGCACCCGGCACCCGCTGGGTGGCCCTGGCCCCACCTGAGGCCCTCGCTCCCTCCCTCCCTACCTCCTTCCCTCCCTCTCTCCCTCCCTCCGCAGCTCTTTGCTTTCCTGGGCTTCCTGACCAGTGCCCTGTGGATCAACGCGGCTGCCACGGAGGTGGTGAACATCTTGCGGTCCCTGGGTGTGGTCTTCCAGCTGAGCAACACGGTCCTGGGGCTCACACTGCTGGCCTGGGGCAACAGCATTGGAGGTGACTCTGGGCCGGGCGGGCCTCTGGGGTGGCGCTGGCATGATGGGGCTCTCCACTCCTCTAGCCACAGCTACGGCCAAGTCTGTCCTCAGCATGTTCCAGGTGCCCACTGTCTTTTTATTATTATTATTATTTTTTTTTTTTTTTGTCTTTTTGAGACAGGGTCTTGCTATGCAGTTCAGGCTGGCCTTGGACTCACTTTTGTAGCCCAGGCTGGTCTCGAACTCACACCGATTCTCCTGCCCCAGCCTCCCAAGTGCTGAGATTACAGACATGCACTACCACGCCTGGCCCCATTGTCCTTTTAGACACTCGTGCTGAGTGTATTCATGGGCGTGCATGTACATGCATGCACGCACGCGTGCACGCACACACACACACACACACACTTGTCTAGCTCTACCAGGCTGTACAGTGCTCCAGAGCAGGCAGGAAGAGTGAGTCCTCGCCATCCTTCCACTCACCTTGTGGGCACCGGGTTCCCTAATCCACACAGAGGAGCTGCAGGTGCTAGCAGTGGGTGGGTCCTGGGTGAACACATTGGCAGCCGTACATTATACCACACCCAGAGTTGATCCAGTGGCCTGCAGCTTGTTGACTGCATGATCGAGGGCCAGGGAAGCCACCTGCCACTCACGGCCCTCTGGTTCCCTGCAGATGCCTTCTCGGACTTCACGCTGGCCCACCAGGGCTACCCGAGGATGGCCTTCTCCGCTTGTTTCGGTGGCATCATCTTCAGTATCCTTTCTGGGGTTGTGCTTGGCCCCAGGGTGGGTGTTGTAGCTATGTCACACTTGGGAGGCAGCCAGGACTCTGTGTGTGTGTGTGTGTGTGTGTGTACGTGCGCACGCATGTGTCCATGCTAGATTCTGAGAGTTCTGGCGCCAGGGTTTTTCCCAGGACCAAACGCGGTGACAGGGATTCTTGGCACACGTGTTTGGCGCACAGTGGCCATCGCTGCTTGGCGTGGTGGTGCACACCTGGAATCCCTGCGCTCGGGGAGGCTGAACCAGGAAGACTGCAAGTCCAAGCACAGCCTGGGCAATTTAGTGACTGAGGCCCTTATCGCAGAATGAAAAATAAAAATTAGCCAGGGGTGTAGCATACCATGAAGCCCTGGGTTCTGCTCCCAGTACTACAAAAACAAACAGGAACACAATGATAAAAGGCTGTGTTTCTATTCCAGTAAAACTATTTATAAACACAGACCTTTGCTAGCTTGGTCCAAGGGCAGTTTACCACGTCAGTCAATGTAGGCAGGCCACAGAGGGCCAGGCCGGGGCCAGGCCCAGGGCTCTGGATGCAGAGTCTGGGTTCTGTGCCATGGCCGATGATACTCACGGCGGTACCTGCTGCAGCACACTCCAGGTTGGGGCCCTTTGTGGCCGCTTGGTCCCTGGTAAGACCTGTGTCTGCTGTTAGGCTGTGGCCTTTCCCCTCCACTGGGGTTGGGTGGGACAGAGGGGCCCCAAGCGGCCCCCAGGGCCGGCGGTGACCCATTATGTTCAAGGCTGGCTTCAGACTCACTGCGTGGCCCAGGTTGGCCTGGAACCCTAGGTCCTCCCGCTTCAGCCTTCAGAGCTCTGGGATTACGGTTGTGCACCACGGTGCCTGGCTGGGTGGGGCCAAGCGTTTCTGGCCCCTCTCTTGATGCTTACGGCTGGGTGCAGTCTGTGCTCAACACCCACCACAGCACCTCGAGATCTGGCCTCCTCAGTGGGCAGCTTGGGTGTCAGGCAGTGGGCACAGACCGTAAAGGAACCAGGCACCTCCTGCTCCCACAAACTTCCTGAGCCTGTGCAGATATGCTGGTGGGCGTGGGGTTGGGCTGCCTGCTGCAGATAGCCCGGGGAAGCGCCGAGGTCAAGGTAAGTGGCCCTCGCCACCGTCCTCTCCTCTGGCTGGGGCCTCTCACATCTCCTGGGGAGGGCCCTTGTCTGAACTTGTGACACAAGTCTGCTTTGTAGAAGAATTGAAAATAGTTGGGTAAGGGTTGAAAAAATGTATTTCTTGCAAGTTGACAGTGAAACCAGGATTCCTCTGCAGCTGGATGAGGCAGGAAGCCCTGGGTTCGAATCCCGGCCCCATCCTTTGAACCTTGCTGGGTGACTTGGGCGAGTCAGTGTCTCTGGGCCCTGGGTTTCCCACCTGTGCAGGGGGGTGGCCAACACCTGGCTGGCTTCATGGATGAGGGAGTGGGGTATGGGGCAGGCTGGTCGCAGACCCCAGTGCTGTTCCTCGAGGGACAGGTGACTGGCCTGACCTCTGAGGCATCTCAGGATGTCCCAGGGGCACGTGCTTTTCCAGGACAGCACCTGGAACTCTGCTTTGTCCGGTGCCAGGGCCTGAACCCAGGGCCCCACTCACTGTAGCTGTGCCCGCCCTGGATCAGCATTTCCACAAGCGCTGGGGCAGGGCATGCGGAGAGCTGCTTTTCTTCTGCAGGAGCTGAATTCAGACTGACGGGAATGAATTAAGAAGGGAGGGAGGCGGCTCGGGCTGGCTCTAAGCCTCCTTAGCTACAGCATTTACTTTGAACACTCGGAGGACTGGCTACTTGGGGGAGGGGAGAAGAGTCACTAGGAGACTGAACGCAGGTGGGGATTACTGGGGCTTCACCCCTGCGCCCCAATAACTAGCTTCAAAATCTGTTTGTTTTGTCCGTGTAGTTGACACTCTTCCTGGGCTTAACAGGTCTCCTTTCACATGGATCCTAAGGCAGTTCCCAGTATCGGGGCTTTAGCGCTGCAGGGGCATTTCCACACCTCGGTGCAGGTTTAGGAAAGGCTCCGACAGTTAAGTTGCCCAAGACAGATGTGAGCCAACACAGTGAGTGCCTGGCGAAAAACACAATTTGCTTTTTAAAAACTGTGTTACTTATTTGAGAGAGAATCTCACGAAGTTGCCCATGCTAGCCTGGATGGAACTTGCCGTCCTCCTGCCTTGGCCTCCTGAATTCTGGGGTTACAGGCGTGCCCCACCACACCCAGGCAGCCACACACTGAGATCTGGCTGGCCATGAATTTGTGCAGTCCTGAAGCCCCCACCTGGACCCTTCCAGCCCCTTTGCTCAGCCCCCCAACTCTAGGGCCCTGCGGTTGGTGCGACATCCCCTGCCCACGGCATCTGTTCTGTGGCAGCGGGACTCAGCCAAGTAGCCGCCAGCTCGGGCTGCTGTGAGTCTTCAGGCAGTGCTCAGAGCACTGCAAACACCGAACAGAGGCAGAGCGTGGACCTGTGTTCTAGTTTCTGCGATAGGACGGGGTGTGGCTTTGAAGGAGGGGTGGTATCCCCTCGCAGGACAGGTGAAAGCTGCACACAGTGGGGTGAACACTCCCCTGCCCGACTGCCACATCTGTACATCTGTCCCCATCTTACTACTGGGAAACTCTGTGGAAGCCCCAGACCAGCCTGGGTAACTCAGTACGACGCTATCTCAAAAAGGCCTGGAAGTGGAGCTTAGTACAAAGGTTCTGAGTTCAACCCCCAGTACTCAACACATAAGGCCTTGTGGTTCCATGGAGCAGCCTGTACTGCTGTGTTGTCACTCCAGTCTGGAAGTGCTGGGGTCACACCTAGGTGACCCCACAGCTGCAGGCAGTGTCCCCACCGTGACCCTGCTGGCTGCAGCCCTCTCTTTCCCACAGCTGGAGCCTGACGGGCTGCTGGGCTGGGTGCTGGCTGGCGCCCTGGGACTCAGCCTCGCCTTCTCCCTGGTCACCGTCCCGCTGCAGTGCTTCCAGCTCAGCAAGGCCTACGGTGTCTGTCTGCTGCTCTTCTACACCACCTTCCTTATTGTGGCCCTGCTCACTGAATTTGGGGTGATTTACCTGAAAACTGTGTGACTGAGACCACTGGTGTGTGGCCGTGACACTGATGGGGTCCCAGTGGCCGCATAGAGCAGCACAGGACGGCTCCTGCAGTATTTCACTGCCAGAGCTCAGGAGCCTTACCAGCCACAGGCAGCACCACGGCCGAGGACCCGCTGGAACGGGCTGCAGGCCCATGGGACTGAGCCCCTCTGGAAGCTGGGGTTTCGGGCTGCTGGACGCACACAGGCTTCAGGTGGCTGGAGGTCAGTCCTGCCCTGTCTCGCTGACATCTGGCTGCCTGTACCCCTCAGGCTCTGACGGTTGTGTGACCCTGGCGGAGTCAGGGGACTTGTGCAGCAGGCTCAGGACAAGCTCTAGATTGTACGGGAGGTGGAAGGCAGGCAGACCCACCTCACTGAGAACCTGCAGCTGCCACGCTCAGAGAGCCAGAGGAAACAGAGAGGGACAGTGACCCTTGTCCCTGGACCCCGTGGCCCGGAGACCTCTCTCTGGGGCAGCCACATGACTGGACAGTGGCTCTCGACTGTCCTGAGAACCCTGCCCAAGACCCCAGGGTCCCTGGCTGCAGCACTGGAGTCTGCTTACCTCAGGGTGCAGGGTAGGGCCCCCGCCTCCCAATACCTAGCTCTTGTTTGCCTTCTGCTGTCCCTGAAGGGAGTCAGCATTTTCTAAATAAAGATGAAGTATTTCAAGCACACAGGCGGCGGCTGCCCTGACTCCTACAGTTCCTCATGGGGCCCAGTGAGGGTGCGCTGCAGGCAGGTGTAGGGTGGGGTGAGTGAGGCCGTGACCGCCGCTCCTAGCATGGAACCGGAAGTCACAAGGCCTACAAAGCACAGGCTTTTATTATTAATATGCCAGAGATCCAGAGATGCAGTGGGTTTCTAGGTAGCAAGTCACCAATGTACAAAATCTTACAGGCTTGCTCCTGCGATGCGTACAAAATGATTGTCCGCGTGGTGTGAAGTAAGGCTGGGGTGGGGGGAGGGGCAGGACACTGGCCCCCCCACAGCACCTGCACCCAGGGAGAGGGCACAGTGGCCCTGCCCACCTGGACAGGCTGTGTTTGGGGGTCTGCAGTGAGGGTTATGTGGCCCTGTTTGGCTGCAAGGTGGGGGGGCGCAGGGGCATCTAAGCTAGATGACATCCCGGGGCCCTCGAGCTCACAGCCTGGGTGGCACCTGGTGCCACTGGTCGGATAACAGCTCATCACTGGCTGGGGTCTGGC
Source organism: Capromys pilorides (assembly GCA_004027915.1). Classification (NCBI taxonomy): domain Eukaryota; kingdom Metazoa; phylum Chordata; class Mammalia; order Rodentia; family Capromyidae; genus Capromys; species Capromys pilorides. The sequence goes on from PVKN010003415.1 coordinate 12,019, forward strand.
CCGCCAACCCTGCTGCCACCGTGCGTCTGTCCTGTCCTGACCAAGTGACTCCTGACAGGACCAACCCCCCGCTCTGCAGGCCGGGTGCTCAGGTCGCAGAGCCACGCTCTCTCACGAGGCTGTCCCTGCCCACCCCCAGAATGCCCATTGCAATACACAAAAGCAAAAAGGCACCTGGATGTGCAAATAAGGTTCCCTCTCTGGAGAGGAGAGCTCTGGCCCAGGCTCCACTGAGCTCCCAGGTCCTCCGGAGGGGAAGAGGACCGTGTCGTCTCCTGGCCGCCCCAGGAACTAGTGTTTTCCCAAAGGGCTGTGCTTAAAAAACTCAGGACATCTGCTTTACCCTGCTGGGGGGGAGAGTGTACCTGGTAGTGGCTGGGAGGAGGGGCTGGGACTGGGGCTGCTCCCCAGGACCAGACTCTGGTGGCTGCTGTCCCTGGCCTCTACCCTGGGGCCACCTGTCCACCCCCAGCCACTACACAGACCACCCATGAGGCACTGGGGCACTCAGTTAGTTGGGTGTCTGCCCAAACCTTCTGCAACCACCAATCCCACCATGGAAAAACCTGGAGGAGGGGAGTCCCCACTGTGCTGCAGCAGGCGCCCGGCAGGGGCTGCCTCTGTTCCCAGCACACACGGGCAGGCCCATCCCAGGAAGAGGACCTGGTGTAGGAGGCCCGGGCCGGAACGGGCCATGTCTTCTCTACCTGGCTCCTGTGTCTTGCAGGAGGCCGTGGGACTCCAGTGGTCAACAGCACCCCTTGCCTGGCCCTGGCTGCCTGCACCTGACCACCTTCCATAGTCCGTAACCTCACGCTCCATCCCTCCTCCCACAAGACATGTGTCCAATATATTACATTATTGTCTGAGAAATACTGCCGGGGTGGGGAGTTCTTTCCTTCTTACCGGTAAGTGGTTTTGTCCCAAAAGCCAGACATGCCTGTGATGAGGTATCACAGGGAGGGTTAGCAGGGGGCTCTCAGGGTACACGGGCCAGGAAACAGCGGCTGGAAGCCCGGCCCGCCTGGCCCTGTAGGGACGGCCCCTGTAAGGCCAGGCGACTGTGATATCTGGAAGACAGGGCCAGGTGAGTACGTGGCGCCCGCTGGCCCGCTCTCTACAAACGTGCATATATATCAGTGTGCGTTCACACACCTCTCCCGACACGTGTGGGAGAGAATACTACGGTGTTATTGCATAGAAGAGATGGCTTCGTGAGCTGGCACTAGGTGACCGTCTGCGAGCGCTGGCGACTGCCGGGGGGCTGCTGGGCATCCGGCTCAGGGCCGCCGCCGCTGCCAAGGTGCTGCCGCTGGGCCTCCTGCTCCCGGGCATGTTCTGCGTACCATTCCTGGGGGCAGAGTGTGGCAGGCTCAGAGCCACAGCTCACCCCACTAAGACCGGACAGGATTGGGGGTCCCAAATGGGGAGCACTAGGGCCTCCTCTTTGTGCTTGGAAGTTGCCACACCTGCTGGTCAAGGGTGCCTGGCACACATGGTCTTTCTGTTTTGAGCTGGCCTTGCTATGTTGCCCAGGCTGGCCTCAGAACATGACCTCCTGCACCACAGCCTCCTAAGAAGCTGGCGTCCTGGGTGTGAGCCACCATGCCCGGCTCACGTCGTCTCTGTAACCAGGTGACCACAGAGCTTTAGAGCTTAGGGAAGCGCCTGAGCCAGGAATGACGGCGCTCGCCTGCGGCCCGAGCACGGGCTGAGGACCGGACACGGTCATCACAGCCTTAGCGCAGCAAGACTGCCGGCCGGAAGGATGCCCAAACAGGCTGTGGCACGGGGAACCTCAGGAAGGGAGACGGGCAGGTCCCCAGGGGTGGCCCCTTCTGTCGAGAAGGCGCAGTGCCAGCTGTGTGGTGCTCTAGGAGCACTGAGCATTCAACACAGAGGCCAGTATGGAGACAGGGAGACTGCCGGGAAAACACCTGACCTCTTCTTTCCCTTAAAACGAACACCCCAGATGGTCACAGCCTAAGTGGCCGGGCACAGCGGGGCTCACTCCTTCTGGGAAGTGACCCGGGCACCATCCTCCTGGACGACACTGGGCCTCACCACCTCTGTCAATCCTGACTCTTACTAGAGTATGTTGGTCTGCAGCTTGGTCAGAGCTGGACAAAAGGTGTCACAGGGCCTGGGCTGTGCTGGGCAGGAGAGCCAGATCCACGGGGCAAAGGGACAGGCCGGGCGGGTCTGGCCCCCGAGTGCCCTGCAGTGTCCCCAGTGATGTCCTGCACCTTCTGGGCCCCCCTGTCCACTGGGACAGAGACAGAGGCCTCCCGGGGGAGCAGGCCTACCTGGATCTCCTCCTGGTACATCTTCAGGCTCAGGTCGCTTTTGGTTCTTGATCTCCGCCCCAGAAACACCAGAGAAGTTTGCTGAAGAAGAGCAGAGGCTGCCGCTGAGCTCGGCCACCAGTCCTGAGCCGGCCCGTGCTGGGCCCGGTGCGCGGCCACAGCGCGCTCCCACCCTGCCCCCGTCTGCAGGAGCCACCCATGCGCCCAGACACCCGAGGGCAGTGAGGCTGTGAGCCCGTGGGCCCACACCCGCACCTGGTACTTCTCCATCTGGGCGAGGGTCTCAAGCAGCCGGGTGACATCGGATGAGGCCCCTCGCGCCCCACGGTACAGCTCCAGGACGGCCAGCAGCTCTTCCTTGGAGATTTCCTTCTCCAGGGTGATCCCTCCGTCCACTGCGAGGACGGAGCGCAGCTCCAAATCCACGCTCCTGGACACGCCTTGGGGCCACCGCCCCTCCCAGGGAGGGCAGGGCATGGTCTGGGGCCGTGGCTTCCTTGCAGCCCCACCCAGCCTGACGCGCTAGATGAGATCAGGCGATTATCTGCCACTCAGTGTTAGAACACCAATGCTGGGCGGATACGCTGAACTGCCAGAGGCACCAGGGAACTGACCCGCCGGGCCACCAGCCAGCTGGTAAGCTGGTAAGCTGACAGCCAGCCATCAAGGGGACACCAAATGCAAACAGGGGCAGACAGACAGATGGACAGACGGACAGAGGCCCCCACCTTCCGAGTCCTGGCTCTTGCGGCTGTAGTTCATTCGGAAGACAAAGGCCTCCAGGATGAAGGCCACGATGATGGTCATCACCACCTGGCAGGGGAAGGAGGCGTCAGCGGCTTCCACCCACACCCCAAAAGGACTGCCAGGTGCCACCCAGGACATCTGGAGGACGAGGAAGAGGAGGAGAAGGAAGGGCACGCAGTCCTGACCCACCATGGTCACGATGTAAAAGGTCATGAAGTACAGGCGGCTCCAGTGGGAGGTCTGTGAGGTGACACCTTCCTGTCAGAGGACAGAGACATGGAGAGTGAGCCAGAGCATGGGCAGTGCTGGCCCTGTCCACCGAGGCCACTTCACCTGCGGCCCACAGCGACTGCCTGTTACAGAGCCTCTGGCTGGCAGCGGAGTAGCCCTGCTACCTGAGCTCTAACAGGTCCTCCGACTGGGTGGCTGTGGCCAGACCACACAGGGTCTGATCTAGCAAAGGCCACGATGCTGCTTCCCTTTAGAGACTGCATCACCCAGGCTGGCCTTAAACCCGCCCACCTCGGCCTCCTAAGTGCTGGACTTTGCAGCTTGTCACCATGCCCAGCCTGCTACACTGTTTGCTGACTAAAGTGTCATCTCCATGCATTGGGACATGGATCAGAGAGTCAGGCATGGGCCTCTGGCTGCGGGGGGAGCCAGGGACCATCCATGCTGGGGAGGGGCTGAGATCCTCACCATGATGATGTACCAGTTGTTGACAACTGTGAGCTCGAACAAGGTCACTGCGGAGGGAAGGGGACAGAGACACGTCCTGACAGGCCGGCCTCCAGAGGCCTTTGGGCTCCTCTCCCAGGCCCATGGTGATGGAGTCACTGCGTGCCTGCCTGGGCTGAGCACTCTGGGAAGGTATGGGCACACCCTGTGCCTCAACATCCCTGGGGGACCAGGGCCAGCTGGGGCTGGGAAGCCTCTGTCGCACCTGACTGGGTGCAGATGCGGGGTGTCGGGAGGGCTCCTCCTTTCTCTCAGGAGACCACTTTCCTCCCACCCCTGAGGCCTAGCCACGGAACTGGGAGACCCAACAGAGCTGGGGGCCTGAGGTGGGGCAGCACTTGGGTTGCATCCTTTACAACAGACATGGATGAGGGCAGGGCTGGCCCAGGCACTCAGCTTTGCAGGGACCAGGGCAGTGGGCTAGCAGCACCCACGTGGTGACCGGCAGGCTCCACTCACCGAAGCTGTTGAGGATGTTGTCGAAGTTGTTGAGATAGTAATAACCCTCCTCCACCACGGTCTTGTCGCCCACAGTGTGGTTGAGCCAGCGGTAGGAATCTGCCACTGTGCTGGTGCTGGTAGGACACAGGGGGAAGGGGCCACAAGGTCACTGCAAGGCCTGGCCATGGGTCCTTCCTGCCCTGCCCCTCCAGCTCCTACTGTGTCCTGCCGAGGGGAGCCCTGGGGCACCAGATCCACCCAACACCCCCACTCCAAGACAGCCCGAGTCCAGATTCCTCACGACCCCTGAGATCCAAGCCCCTGAGCCCAGGGCTTCCTAGGGACCCCAGGGCCCTGGCCACTCACTTGCAGCAGTTGGGGTAGAGGAGCCCGCAGAAGAACTCCATGCCCACAATGGCGAAGGAGTAGTAAAAGATGAGCAGCGTGAGGCCGAGGCTGGGGAAAGCCAGAGGGGCGTGAGTGGGGCAGAGGGCAGGTCACCCCCGCAGGCATCTGCAGGAGACTCTAGGGTGGACACCCTGAGTGGAGTTTCACCCCCTATGGAGCACCCTCCCTGGGAGCCCCAGGAGACAGGGCCGTGAGTGGCAGCCCCACCCACCCACAGGTACTGGGAGGAGACAGTAGTGGGAACTCGCCCCAACACCTCCCAGTGCCCATCTCCTGGGCCATGTTCACAGTGCCAGGCCCGGGCAGCACCTGGCCATCCGAGGCAGCAGTTCAAACATGGTGTCCAGCACGTTGCGGTAACGCTTCTTCAGCTTGAACAGCCTGGCCGAGGGGAGGGCAGCAGTCAAGGAGGACGCCCGGGCCTCCGTCACTGAGGATGGAAGCCTGGCCCTCACACATGCCAGGCACGCGTTCTGCCAGAGGCACTCCCGGCCCTCCGGTAGGAGAGGTCTCTCTAAATTGTTTGGGTTGGCATCCAACTTGAACTCCTCCTGCCTCCGCCTCTCCGGTGCTGGAATGACTGGCCGCGCCACCATGTGCCACCAGTTTCCCCACAGTGCCTCACAGGGACTCTGCAAGTTTACCTCTGGGGCAGGCAGCTCGGCAAGAGCCAAGGCCTTGCTCCAGACTGCATGGCCAAGTGGGAAGGAGGCAGCGATGCCCACAGCTACAGGAGCTCACTGCTGCAGAGCAGGCAACTGCGTACGAGGAGGGCCACGCAGGCCACCAGCAGGGCCCGGCGGCAGCAGCCGCTTCCTCCAGAGACTGGGCCAGCGAGGCCTCCAGGGAAGGAGGGACAGGACATTGGGTGGGTACAGGCAGGCTGTGGCTGGTGGACAACCCAGGACCCCAAGGATAGGAGGTGCCAAGACATGGGGAGTGGGAAGCAGGGCCCACTAATCCCCCATGGCTCCCTGGAAAGGGGCACCAGCACGAGGGACACCCCAGAGGGGCCCAAGAAAGTGCTGGGGTCCCTGTCAAGCTGCATACTCTGGTGTCTGACAGCGTCCTGGCCCTACAGATCCCCTCCCCACCCCACCATGGGCAGCATTCCTGTGAGCCATGGGCATGGCCAGTCAGGGTACGGGGAGCCAAGGTGGTGGGGTACAACCTGCGCACCCTGCTCATGCCTACAGTCTGCAGCGAAGCCTGTGGCTCCAGCCTGGGGTCACCACCCCAAGGCCAGTCCCAAGTTTTCCCACCCTTCCTCTGTCCCTGCCCAGCCCTGGCCATCACCTCAGCAGCTGCAGGGGACGCAGGACCACGATGAAATAGAAGGGCTCCATGTTGAGAGCCAGGGCCAGCAGGCCCAGGAAGGCAAACACTGTGACGGAGAAGTCAAACCTGGGCCAGGGAAGAAGCCACAGTCAGCCCGGTGGCCCAGGGCCCTGTGTCCTCACTGTGCCAGCCCCAGTCACAGCACTGTTCCACCACCCCGGGAATGTGGTGGGGTAGAGGGCCAGGCCTGAGCATAGGACAAGCTTCAGGGTCTAGCCTTGGGGGCTGAGCCCTGGGGCACAGATGCCAGGAGCCAGTCCAGAGTGCCGCACTGGCCTAAGGGCAGAGAGGGCACGAGATCAGGCTCCAAAGCACCCCCCACACCTGGTCACCCAGGGCCACCCAACTCCAGGCACACTGCTGGAAGAGGCAGGGCTTCCAGAGTCCCCCAGCAGAACAGGACAGACGCCCTCTGCACACGAGGGCCGTGTCCTTGCTGGTCTTCTGCATGTGGTGCTGGGTAGCTCGCTGACATGAAGCGTTACTTTCAAACCTATTTTTATTTTTAGGTTTTCAAGACAGAAACTCCTGGTGCTGCCCAGGTTGGCCTCAAGCTCCTGGGATCGAAGGATCCTTCTGCCTCGGCCTCCCAGGCAGCTGGCCTGGCGGACACACACACAGTCTTTTGGTACCGGGTAACTGTTCCTCTCATGACCCAGGCCTCGAGTTGGGCCTGATTTCACAGCCATAGGGCAAGGGTGGCATGGCACTCGCCACTGCTAACCAGGGGAGGCGTGGGCACCTTCTCCAGGTGTTGTGGTTTACTGGAGGACAAGCTTAATGTCCCCTGTTGAGCCACATGTGCATCCTTGGGGCCATGGCCCAGAGGACAGGCTAGGGTGGCCACGCGGGGCCTTGGCTGCGTCAGGACCATGATGGGTGGACAGCACATAAGGGAGAGGCCCGGGGCCAGCAGGTACCAGCCTGCATCAGGACCAACAGCTGTCACTTACAGGTTCCATCCGGAGGACAGGTACTCCACAGGGCCCAGGCCAGCCACCTTCAGGAACAGCTCCACACCATAGACTGTAGGCAGGAGAGACGGTCAGACTACCCCACCCCACCCTGCAGGGGACGGCATGCGCTACAGGACAGGGCCCGGCCTGAGCAGTGGACGACGGGGCGACTGCTCAAGAACACAGACATGGCAGCCCTCTTCCTGGGGACAGCCAGCTATGAGGGCAGACTCCTGTGCACCTCCTCTGCTCCAGACTCAGAGCTGGGCAGTACAAGGAGCAGGGAGGCTGGGGCCTGCTGGTATGAAGCATAGAGTTTGACAAGGTAATGGGGAATAGCAGTGTATGCGTTGGCCACACGTGGGGTGGGTGCATCACACCTGGCCGGGGCTTGCTGTGGAGGGTAGACACCACTCAGATGAGACAGACTCAGACTGCTCCCTCCCTTTGCAGCTCCGCAGGGAAGATCCACAGTGCACCCGCCCACCCCCACCAAAAACAAAACAAAAACCACATCCCAGGACACTCACTGGTGAGAAAGACGAGGTAGCTCCAGGGCACATGCTTGGGGAAGAAGTTTCCACCTACGAGACAGCGGGCAGCTGAGGCCAGCCTGGCCCTGCAGGGTGACTGCCCAGCTGCAGTCCTATGTATGTGCATGCGTGTGTGCATGTGCGTGTGCGTGTGCGTGTGCGTGTGTGTGTGTATGTGGTTCACCTTTTAGCATGAACGTCTCCACCAGGATCCACACCCCATTCACTGCTACCACCAAGTCTGAAAGAGACCACAGCATAGGACAGGCGCGTCAGGAGATGCTCTGCACCTGCGGAGGACGGGGCCACCCGCACGCCTGTTCCACACGCGTTCCCTTCTGCTTGTGATCTTTCTAGGGAGCTAAATCAACCCAGAACCTTTTCATTCCACATGCTAGGAGGCTGAGACAGGAGAGTGGCAGGTTCAAGCCCTGCCTGGGTGAATCAGTGGGATATGGGGTCAAAATAAAAAGGAAAAGATTGGCTGGGGATGTAGTTCAAAGGCTCTGGGTTCCACCTCCAGGACAAGGAAGGAAGGAAATAAATCTCAGATATCCAATACTGCAGAGGGAGAGGGAGAGGAGGGGGGGGAGGGGAAGGGAGGGGAAAGAAGGGGAGAGAAGGGGTGGAAAGAAAAACAGACAGATTCAAGTGACCTAAAACAGTGACCTGAAGGTGCATCCCTAGTGACATTCCTAGTAACTGCATTGTTGGGATTGTCCTGGGATTGCTTAGACTGGGAAACGAGTAACTGTGTTAATGCTCTCGGGAACCTAGTTTTTTTTTTTTTTTGCAGAACCAGGAATTGAACGCAGGCCCTTGTGCTTGCCAGGCAAGCGATTATGCTACGGAGCTATCTCCCCAGCCCAGGGAACCTAGATCTTAACACATCAGACTGATGGGTAAAACTCCCAGTCCTGAATCTGTAGTGTTGGGGTGAACACAACACAGTTACCCTGCAAAGGTGCAGTCCCAGCCATACCCATGGACAGACACGATAACCACCCGCAGCAGCAGCAGCAGCAGCGGGCACCCCAGCTCCTCAGGTTGCGGTGTCTCAACACCACTTCCAGCCTGATGCTGCCTGGCCCCTGGGAAGGGGGCATCCTGCTGAGCCTCCACATCAGCCTTGACCCAGAGGAGCACCGACTCTGGTGGGCACTGGTCACCTGTGGCCTTGGGCACTTGAACAGCAATGAGGGACTGAATGTTGCTTTTAATTAGCTTAACTGTACATAGCTACCCTTGGCCAGTGTGTCGGACAGTGGTGACCAATGTAATCACTGGATTTCAAGAAGCAAGCTCCATGGGACAAGTGCCATAAGACAGAGGACACTGCTGTTTCCTCAGCTGGCGATTCTACGAGGGAGGAAAGGGTGGAAGAGGAGCAGGCAAGGGAAAGAGAACTTGGGTGCAGATCAGCAACTACATGCCAGGTTCTAGATTTACTGCCCAGGCTCCTGTGACAGCAGGGTCACAAGGAGCCAGAGAGGCCCTGTGTGAGATGACAACCACCAGCTCTGGTGCTGGGCACCGTGTTTGCGTGACAAGCTTCCCTCCACTCTCAGACAGGCCTGGGATTTTTCCCTTCTGCTTTTGTGGGAGGCAGTGACACTGGCCCAGGGCCTCCCACTCCACGGCTCCAGCTCCACCACTGCACCGCACCCTCAGCCCGCACCTGCCATGTTCTGTGGTGGCCCAGGTCTCAAGTCCCGCTTCCCCACCATCTAGAAGGGTGAAGAACTCAGGAGCCGGAGGAAAGGGCCCAGCTGCGACAGCTCACACTTACACATGAAATACTGGAAGGCCTTGGACTTCACCAGGATATTAATTCCTGTTTGAACAGAAGAAAGGTTTCAATCAGGACTTCATACAAGAATGCAACCCTCTACTGAACGCCATGCATCTGGCAACCAGACTTGGTGGCAGGGTGACAAAGTACAGCTTAGAGTGACACCAACACCACAGGTTGGAGCCTGAAGGAGACACAGAGCTACCCTGGGGACAGCCATGGACTTGGTGTCACTATGGAGCAGAGCAAAGCTCTACACTACCATCTGGACAGCAGGACAAGCTCGCAGAGAACAGGGACAGCCAGGGAGCTAATTTAGCAGCACGGTGCCTGCCTAGCAAGTGCAAGATGCTGAGTTCTATTCCCACTATCAAAAAAGAAAAGGGAATATAAGCTGGGATAGATGCGCCTTTGTCCCACATCCTGGGATGCTGAGGCAGGAGGGTCACTTGGGCCCTGGAATCAGGCTCGTGTGGGCAACACAGCAAGACCCTGTCTCTAAAAGAAAATGAAGTGAGGAGGGGAATAAAGAACATGGGGTAAAAATAAATAAAAAGAATATGGGGTGACAGCTATGCCCAAGGGCCTGGATGTGAGAAAAATCACAGAAGAGATTGTAACACCTTGACTCTTGTTCATAGCGGCCCAGACTGAGGCTTCCAGCATTCTGCCCAAGACGTTCCCTGCAGCAGACCACATTTCCATGCAGATCTTGAAAACTAGCCCTGAGCTAAGGGGCACCGCTGGGTAAGCCATGGGAGCTCCTGACTGAAAACCTTCCAAGCTCAGGCTGTTCATGCGTTCTGCAAAGGCCCCTGCATGCCTCCTGCACAGCCTGTCAGAGAGGAGGGTACAACATAACACGAGGTGGAGAGGCAGGTTACAGAAAGAACATGTAACACAATCCCACCGCTGTTTAAAAATGCACAGGCAGGCACGCCTGGTGGCGCACGCCTGTAATTCCAGCACTTGTGAGGCTGAGGCAAGAGGATCCCTATGAGTTCAAGAACAGCCTGGACTACAAAGTGAAATCCTGTCTCAAAAAAGAAAAGGTAAAAAAGGCACAGAAAGCAGCAGAGAATTAACAGTGGTTGCCCTGTGTATGTGGGGAGGGGGGAGGCCATTTTCTTCCAAATGTCTTTCTAACGTTTCTCCAATGAATCCCTCGGTGGGGTGCTTCTCCTGTAAGGGGCGAGGCCTAGTTTTCCAGTTAGCGATGTGGGTCCTGCCACTCGCTTCCCTCTCGCTCCTGCAGCACCCGCAGCGTCTCCATGCACACACGTACACGGCTGCACACACGCATGTGCACACGCATACACAGACACACACAGACACCCTCTGAGCCTGCTCAGCCACTTGCCCACTCGGGGCCCAGCCTCACCCTTGAAGATGAGGAAGGCCGTCCTGGGAAGCTCATCGAACCAGTGCTCGCGGTTTCTCTTTGCCTGCAGGGCAGCAGGGCCACAGGGACAGTGTGTCAGAGAGGGACCAGGACTAGCACTGGCCCTGGCCAGGAGCCGCCTGCCTCCCCTGCCTGCCAGCTATGTGGGGTGGGGTTGGGGTGGGGTTTGGTCTCTTGCCTGATGTCACCCAGGCACTGGGGTCTGTCTGAGACTCAGCGCTCTGGGACACAAGCTGACGCCAGGTGAAGTAGGGCAGGCTGGCCCATGGCCCCTGAGGGCACTTCCCTAGTGGAGGGACTCACAGACCTGGAGTCTGGGGCTCTGCCCACCTGCCCCGCCTGTCTCCTGGAGCACTCACCTTCCACTTCAGGGTGGCAATTTCGTAGATGTCACAGAAGTCCTCCAGGCTGTCATACACAAAGCAAAAAGGCAGGCTGGTCCTGACATGACCTCTGGGCTCTGGTCCCACCCTTGTGTACCTGAAGTACCTGCGTGCTGGGACTATGGGACCCTGAGCCCTCAGCCCCCAGGAAGGGCAGCCCTGACATGGTCATGCTGAGGCTGGGCAGCCCTGCCTTTTCTGCCAGAGGCTGTGCATAAGCAACCAGCCTTCCGCCTCTACAACCTACGTCTCCCTGCACCGGCGGCACTGGCCCAGGTCTACACAAGCAGGACTGCGTGAAGCTCTCTGGCTGCCCACCCTGCTGGGGCTGGAGGGTGAGCAGCTGGACTGGTCCATCTTGTGGGTGAATAGCCCTGTCCCTGTTTCCTTTTCTTTCTAAAATATTTGCTTTGAGACAGCATCTCATGTTAAGTTGCTAAGCTGCCCAGGCAGGACTCAAAATTTCCACTTTCCTGCCTCAGCCTCCCACAGTGCTGGATTACAGGTGTGTGCCTCGGTGCCTGGCTCAAACACCCCTTTTCTACCAAGGGTCCCAGATTAGATTTCAGTAGGACTTTCATGGTTCACAAGAAAGAATCTGGATAAACAGTCTCCCCACAGAAGCAGCTGTGAGGAGACAAGGCTTCGGCACCTCCGCATCCCAGCTCCCTCTGCTGACCTCTGGGGGCTGCCTCGCCCCCAGCTGGCATCTGCTCTCACCTCAGCAGAGGTTTGTTGCTCTGATTCAGGGCCTTGAAAGTCAGGAAACGCTCCCTGGCACTCATCCGGGGCTTGTAGAAGCGCATCAGGCCTTCAAACTGCCTGTAGGAGATGCCCGTGGGCCTCTACGGGAGAGAGACCACATGAGGGATCCACAGTGCCCATGGCCTGTGCCCGCACAAGAGACCCCAGGGTGACAGTCACCCTCTTAAGAATAAGACTGTGATTCTAGCCGGGTATGGTGGCGCATGCCTATAATCCCAGAACTCTGAGAGGCTGAGGCAGGAGGATCACAAGTTCAAGGCCAGCCTGGGCAACTTAATGACTGAAGGAGACCCTTCTCAAAATAAAGAAATATAAAAGAGCTGGAGAAGTAACTCAGTGTGAAGGCCCTGAGTTCAGTCCCTAATATAGGCAAAGAAAGCAACAACTAAAAAAGACTGTTGTGTTCCCAGCACTTGGGAGGCTGAGGCAGGAGGATCGACGTGAGTTCGAGACCAGCCTGGGCTACAAAAGTGAGCTCCAGGCCAGCCTGAACTGCATAGCAAGACCCTGCCTCAAAAAGGCTAAATAAATAAATAAGACTGTTGTTTGTCAGTCTTCTGGCCCTGCCGAGTCAGGTGCTGCTCTGGGAGCGAAGGGAGGACAGAGACACCTGAATGGCCACTCTTACCTGCTGGGTGGTGAGCAAGCGGAAGGCGTGCTGGATGGCGGTTCGCTTATGCAGCAGCAGAGACTTGAACTTGCGCTTCTCGATGTCATTGAAGGTGTCAAACACCACGGCCAGGAGCTGGGAGGGAAGCACAGAGCCCTGGCTGCTCGTGCGGGGCCTGGAGCCATCGCAGGGCCGCCAGGACTGACTAGGCTCTGAGTGGTGGCAGCGGCACAGCTCACTCACGCTTTCCCTTTAAAGAAGCTGCGCTCGGATTCCGGGCCTCCTCCTCCTCCTGTGATTTGTCCCTGACTGGGCAGAGGACAGGCAGGGGGAGGGGAGCAGCAAGAGGAAGGGTCCCCTGTCTTAAAGGTTCTTGAGGATCACCATCCCAGGCTCGCCCAGACAGGCAAGGGCACCCGGAGCCGCCTGAGCCCACACTCAGCAAATCATGGCTGTGGGCAGCAACATCAGAGGGTGCTAGAGGGAGGGAAGAAGCCCCGGCCACAGAGCTGAGTGCACGAACGGGCATGGCTGTGTGCCAACCAAACTTTCTTGGCAGACACGGGCTGGAAGCCGGACCTGGCCAGCAGGCCCTTGTTTGCTGGCTCCTGCCCTAGATTTTCCTAGTTTGTGGTGTGCAATGGGCCCTCATCTGTTTTCCTTTGTGACTGAACCCAGCGTCCCTGCACTGGGCCACCTCCTCAGCCTTCTTTCTGTTTTATTCTTTTATTGTGAGACAGGGTCTTGCTGAATTGCTAAACTGCCCAAGCTCGGCTTGAACTATCTTTTTCTTTTTTTAAGATATACTTAGTACGTGGGGCTGGGGAGATAGCTCAGTAGAATAAGCGTTTGCCTAGCAAGCGCTAGGGCCTGAGTTCAATGCCCGGTCCTGCAAAAATAAAAATGAAATATAAAATGTACTTAGTCCAGGTCTATAGAGTCTATAGGGTCTCACTACATAGATCAGATTCGTGGTGATCCTCCTGTTTTCAGCCTCACAAGCACTAGTATTACAGGTGTGTGCCACCACGCCCAGTCTTAGTCGTCCTGGGGACAGGGCCAGCACACCACACTAGGCATCAAACCCTGGCCACTGCACTGTGGTAAGCAGGCGCTTTAGTCCACTGAACTATCTCTCCGGCCCTTCACCTTCAACTTTCAATTTTCCTGCCTCAGCCTCTCATGCAGCTTAGATTATAGGTGTGTCACAGGCTGAGGAACTCTCTTGCTACAGGGCCCTCATCTGATGCCCTGGGGGAGGCAGACAGGTCTGGAGAGGGCTCCCCACCCCCCACCCCCGACAGCCGGAGGGTGCATGCTCACTGTCCAGTGCCACGTCCACAGGATGACCCACTGTGGACAGGTCTCCTATATTGGAAAGCCTCCGGGAAAGTACTAGCAGAGCAGGGCATGGTGGTGCACACCTGTATTCCCAGCACTCAAAAGGCTGAGGCAGGAGAATTCAAAGTTCAAGGCCAGCCTGGACAACTTAGTGATTTAATGAGATCCTGTCTCAAAATTTTAAAAAATTAAAAGGCCTGGGGATACAGGTCAGTGCCAAGGTTCTGGGCTCAATCCCTGGTCATGGGAGCAAAAAGAAAACACACAGAACAGACTCAGGAGAGCTTCCGGACAGCTGAGCATGCAGATGGCATCTGGTGAGGGCCCACAGCTCTGTGTGCCCCTCATGTCCCGCCTGGTGACAGCCTCCATGACAGATCAGCCCATGTGTTTCTTGGGTTCTGTGACCCAATCCAGCAATTCACTGAAGCCAGAGGGCAGTGGGAACATACTGCCACACACTCCATATATATATATGATGCATTTAAGACTGCGAAGGTCAGGATTGGTGAGATACCTCAGCACACTAAGCGCCTGCTTAGGCACCACAGGGACCAGGGCTGATCCCAGGCGCCACATGTTGCACCAGCCCCAGCCCCAGGTGGGCTAAGCTGATGACTGAGTCCAGGCATGGTGGCGCACACCTGTAATCCCAGCACGGGGGAAGCTGAAAACAGGAGGATCACTACAAATACATACATAAAAAAATAAAAATAAATTTTTAAAAAGACTGGGAAGCTTTAGGTCTCATAAATCTACCAGGGAAAGTGTTTTCTGTGTCTACATTTGGCTGACCATGGTAACGGTGTAACAATGCTTTTCAAAAAATTCACCAAAAAACACACATGCTGGGCTGCAGCTCAGTAGTAATTGCCTGCCTAGCATGAGCGGGAACCTGGGTTCCCTCCCCAGCACCTCGACAGGGAAAAAGCCAATCATGCAATAAAAGAGCTAAGTTCCACTCTGGCAGTGGCCAGAACCTGCTCACGTCAGGAACCCTGCCAGGGGCAGCCACGCCTCTGTCGACACCCTCACCATCTCACGGTGCATAGGACTTCACATTCAACTTCTATTTCCTGGTGGCCCATGATGAACAGGGTGGAAAATCAATTTACGAGATGCTCCTGGCATATGGACTCCGTAAGACGGGGTGGCTGGGGCGGGTCTGGAGCTGGGCCCCTCGGTCAATGCAATGTGTTCTTTGAGACTCACAGCAGATCCCCAGTGCAGCGGTACTGCACCCTCTCATCTTCATGTACAAACGCTTTGCATGGGCCGGGCCCGAGGGACGACTGTGGCACTGACATCTGTCTCAGCACCACGCCTGACTGAGTCTGGCAAGTCCTGCCCAGAGGCTGACACAGGCCGCTGAGGCACGGTCACTCACCAGGTTCATGATGAAGTAGAGCTCGATGGAGAGGTACACGATGAAGAAGACGCAGGACCAGGGGCTCCGGGAGTAGGAGGGCATCATCACATCCGGGAAGCTGCAGTGCCAGAGGGTTACCTGCCACCCGTGGTCACCCGCCTGTCTACTCCAGGGACAGCCCCCTCCTCCGACTTCCCTACACTCAGCCCCTGGGCTTCCTGTATCCACAGCAACCCGAGCGCCTGTGCGCAGAGACGGGAGAGACACCTTTGGGCATACGAGCAGATGACAGCGGGCATAGAGGAGC
Organism: Capromys pilorides; assembly: GCA_004027915.1. Lineage (NCBI taxonomy): Eukaryota > Metazoa > Chordata > Mammalia > Rodentia > Capromyidae > Capromys > Capromys pilorides. The sequence goes on from PVKN010003415.1 coordinate 27,455, forward strand.
TCGGACTCACTTGGCTGTGGTCAGAAGGACAAACAGACTGACGATGCTGTTCTCCAGGGTGCTGAAGTACTGCAGGGAGGAGGGAGGGGTCACGCGGAGGGCACAGCGTGGAGGGGCACCTCCAGGGGCTCCCGTCCTCCTGCAGAGTCCAGGGTCCCCAAGAGACCCTGCCTCCCTAGGCACCATCCATGCTTGGGCAGAAGCAGACTCCCACTTTGGGGGACCCCTTCCTGGCATCACATGCTTGGGCCCCCGCCTGGCTCCTGCACTGTCCCACCAACTGCGTGGGCTTCTGGAGCTGACCTTGGGACCTACTTCCAAGGGCAAGAAAGCAGATCCCCTGGCTCCCACCTAGCAGGAGGTCTCAGGGGCCTGAGGCTGAGGGAAGCTGGGCGCCCACTCTTCTCAAGACCCCAGCCTCACTCTCCAAGGAAACCTTCCATAAGAGACAAACCTGCCGGCTACTTACAGGGTCAGAGGGGTTAGGAGAGAACAAGTAGAATCCTGGAGTGGGGCAGAGAGAACAAAGACAGGGTCAGAGCACAGGTACCAGGCCAGGCCCCCCACAGATCAGACAAATCTGGAGATGCAGTGGCCAAGGGAGGGCAGAGGCGTGACAGGGACGCTGTGGAAGGAGGCCAAGTGCCACATAGGACAGTGGTGCTGCCACGGCACAATGCCCTCCCCCAGGGCTGCCACCTGGGCTCTACTGTCTGGAAATGCACATTCTTGTGTATATGCATGAGATGCTCATTTTCATGTGATGGCTCTAAGTTTTCAAATCAAACTTGGAATGCATCTATGGGCGGGGCCTGGAATTCAGACTGCTGCCTTGGTAGCTCTGGCCATAAGCGTGCGATGACCACGTCAGTCCAGGGGAGACCACTATGCCCGGCAACCTGTGTCTGGGCTAGGAACACCACCACCTCCTCCCTCCCAGAATGGGCTATCCTAGGCCCAGAGATTCTAACTGGGAAGAGAGACAAACTCCATCCTCAGGGTAGGCACATGGCAATTCCTAAGACTTGGAATGGGGCAGTCACTACTGCCCAGGGTCAGTATGGTGCTAGCATCTGGATCAGGGCTCTGGTTCTATCATCTCTGTCCCTTAAGGAGTCCTGGCCATGTGGGGACCCCACCTTCTGAGCCTGGCTCCTGCTCTGAGGCCACAGGGTCAGCCTATCGCAAGGGGTACACGGCCTCCTAGGAGAAAGAGTAGGGCCTCTTCTGGCATCCTGGGAAGCTCAGGGTCACAGGCCCTGAGGGGTCAGGCACTGCCTAGAGACCAGCAGGCTCCCTGCTGTGGGGCAGGGGACATGGAAGACACTCAAGGGCACTGACCCATAGGTTCTGGCACAAACACTACTCTTCACGGAAAACGAATGAACTACTGTCTCCAGAGTCGGTGTGAGGAACCACAAAGGCAGTGGGGAAAACACTTACATGATTTTTAAAATTGGCAAGGTCACACCAGTTAGGTGTTGGTTTGGTTTGGGTGGTGATGGTGCCTGAATCCAGGTCTTTCGCATGGAGCTACGTCCCGTCCCTTTTTTTTTTTTTTTTTTTGTCTTTTTTGAGACAGGGTCTCGCTATGCAGTTCAGGTTGGCCTTGAGCTCACTTTGTAGCCCAGGCTGGTCTTGAACTCACATCGATCCTCCTGCCTCAGCCTCCCAAGTGCTGGGATTACAGGCGTGTACCACCACGCCCGGCTCGCAGTCCCTTTTTAATTTTGAGACAAGTTTTGCTAAGTTGCTGGGACTGGGCTAAAACTCCTGATCCTCCTCCCTCAGCCTCCCAGGGTGCTGGGATAACAGGTGTGGCACAAGCCAGGCCAGGCTACGCCATTTAATCGTGGCTTGAGGAGCTATAACTATGACATACAGAGGTAAAGGTGCACAGAACGGGGTGCAACTGGGGGAGTGGAGACTGAGATCAGATGACTTCCAGCGGTTTCCATTTACTTCCATCACTGAGTTGGACAGTGGGTCCCCAGGATCCACACTACTTATAGAAATTGGGCTCATGCAGGTCACCAGGCCTCTGCCCTCCTGCATGGCCCTGGCGCCCTCATGAAAGAGGCCCGGGCAGCTGCCTCACTTCTTCCCACCACACAGCAGGACGCGCCGGATGTGGACAGGAAGTGCCCACATCTGACACTGGACCTGCCAAAGTCTCCTGAACTGCAGGTGCTAATGGCCACGCGGGGAAAACACAGCCTCTCCACCTGTGGACCTGCTCCCAGCACCCAGCAGGTGCGGATGCTCACCCAGGATGGCAAAGATGATCATGAAGAAGAGCAGCAGCAGGAGGATGTCCATGAAGGGCGGCAGGGACTGAAAGATCTGCCGCAGGTTGCTGGGGAGAGAGACAGCTCTGAGGTAGGCCTCGGCGCAGGGCATCCCACGGCGCCCAGCAGCGCCCGCCCCCAGGGATCCCTGGTGCCCTCCAGCCTCCAACAATTGCCCTCCCCACAACCTCTGCTCCGCCTCCCCAGGCTCTGCCACAACAGGAACCCTGCCCAGCACGCCACCCAGGCCTCACCGCCGCACGCCACCGCAGTAGCGACAGTCCACCAGGAAGATGCAGCGAAGCGCCCGGGTCACCCGCACGTGAGACGTCTGCCTCACCAGCACCACAATGGCCTCGACGAACTGCACCACCAGCACAGAGGTCTGGGGCAGAGGGCACAGCACTGTCAGTGTCCAAAGCCCGGACACTGTGGCATGACAGGCATGGTCCCCTGACTCTCCCTCACCTAGGCCCAGGACGGGCTGCAGCCTTGGGAGTGACGTGCAGGGGCCTGGGACCCTGCTCCCCAGGGGCTGGCTGAATGAGCCAGGCGGGCACACGCCTTCTCCCAGCTGCCTGCACTCAACACCAGGGACCTGGCAGGACTGCCTGGGGCTGAGAACAGGACCCCAGGTGACAGATACTCTTAAGTGCAAGCAGGGCACAGGCCTGAAAGCACGTGGGGTACAAGATCGCTGCGGGGTGGACAGACAGATGTCACCTTGACCATGGTCCGCTTGTGCCGGACGAAGGTGTGGAGGCCCAGCCACCGCAACTTCATGCAGAGTTCAAACACCACCACCATGAGAGCAAACAGTTCCAGGGTGGCGTGGACCTGCAGGGAGGGGGCGGAGATACGTCAGCACCAGGGCTACCCCTCTGCCTCTGTCCTTCCCCACCAGGAACCTGGAAAACTGCCACTGGACCTGCTCCTGACACACTGCACCCGGACGCCTGATGGAGCCGGGGCAAGGGAGCTCTTCCTGGAATATCTAAGCACAAACTTGATAATCGAGAAACAGACTCGCCACTCCACACGGTGGAAAATCAGGAAGGCGCCAGGATTTCCAGTGAGAAAAAAGACATTTCCTGCCTAGCCTTATTCTAGAAAGGCCTGTCTGTCATCTATGAAGGAGCCACGAAGGGCGCCAAAGCAGGGGCTTTGAAACCAAAGAGGAAGGGGAGAAACAGCAGAATTTAGTGGAATCCAGGAGTCGGCGACACAAGGGCTACTGAGCAGAGAGGGCCTGGAGCGTGCCTTGCCCATTCTGGAAGACCGTCCGGGCTGGCCCTCGGCATCTACCTCACAGGGGCCTGGACCAATAAGGAGGCCAGACAGAGTCCCTGACTGGACACCGATGCTGTGTGTGACCACCTGCCCGGGGAGCGGGTCTCAAAGAGACTGAGAAGAACTGGCTGGCAGTGATGGAAGGAGAGGAGACGGCCCCACCCGCCACCCTGGTCATGGGACCGAGCTACGGGATGTGTGGAGTGGGTCGTCACTGGGTGCCCTGCCTGCCGTACTGAGGGGTTACGCGCCTATGCGCGCTCATACACAGACCCCAGGCACCCACCCCCACCCCCAGCTACCAGCGCATGCTCACGTAGATGCCCAGGCGCAGCACGGGCACAGCAGGCGCCTCGCACAGGGTCAGCAGCAGCAGCAGCAGGGCGGTTAGCAGCTCCATCAGGTAGAAGACATGGTTGTGTGCAAAGAGGTAGGCCGCCAGCGCTTTGGCATCCTTGGGGTGGGTGAGGAACTTGTCGTTGTTCTCGCCTTCCTGTGAAGACAAGCAGGGTGGCCAGGGAGGGAAGGTGACCCTGGAGCCGGGAGGGGGCGAGGGAAAGCAGGAGACATGGACTGTCCAGACCCTAGGAGGTTGCGCCCTGGCTTGCAAGGTAGGGCGGGAGAGACCAGCAGACCAGCTGCTGCTTAGGGTCCCAGGACGCAGGGACAGAGAGCCAGAGGAAGACCGGGGGTGGCACATGTGGTGCCCACAGAGCCTGAATGACTAAGCGGCGAACCTCCGCTTCCTGAACCCCCTCCCGTGGGCCCAGAAAGTCCCTGACTGTCGCAGGCTCACTGGAGAGGGCACTGTTGGAGCTCCCACAGGACCATAGCAGGAGGGAAGACACTCGCCAGGACAGCGACAGTGTCTGCCCCCGCACCTGCCAGCGTGATGTTAAGATACAGTGACATTCAGAGGAAGACGAAGCCAAGCCACCCAGGCCCCCACGAGCTGCCAGCACCCTACTGACTTCCACGTCACTCGGGACTGCGCCACACCCTGATTCTGTCCTGCCTGGTTTTTCTTTTTTCTTTGTACTTGTACACTTGGGTCTTCTTTTTGAAATAGGGTCTCACTATATAGTGCAGGCTGGCCTTGCACTATGTAGCCCAGGCTGGCCTCGAACTCATGGAGATCCTCCCACCTCAACCTCCTGAGTGCTGGGATTACGGGTGTGTGCCATCACACCTGCACTATTCCATACTGCCTATGCTACAAGTCAGAGCCCCAAATCTTACTCCTCCTGTATGCTGAAACCTCCTACCCTCTCACCAAGATTTCCCTATTCCCTGGGCCCTGCCACCACTGCTCGCTCTAGTTCTCTGAATTTACACAGGGATAGGCGGTCCCCGGCCTCACCATCCTCACCACCCCCCCTTCCAGGGAGGCCAGGCTGGGAGCACAGAGGCTCAGAGCTGCACAGGGCCCCACCCTTGTCAGCAAAAGAGAAAGACCTGGAGGGGACAGGCCCGACCAAGGGCACACACATCCTGGCAGTGCAAGGGTGGGGAGCTGGAAGGGCTGCCGTGGTCACTGCCGCCTCTGTGGCCGTGAAGGGCCTGGGAAGCTTCTGGTTTGAATTACTACAAAAATGTAATTGTTGCGGAATTTCTTCCAACAAACAGCTAGAAGGAAGGAAGGCAGGCCTGGCAGCAGGAAGCCGGTGACAGGAGGGCTCAGATCTAGACCCCAGGGCGTGGAGCTCCCACAAAGGAGTGGGGGATGAGGGCTTCACCAGCCAAGATGGGGGCGGGGGGATGCCACCCACATCCCAGGTCTGATCCCTACCCCAAGGACTCCACGTTGTTTCCTGCCTCGGGGTGACAGGAGCCTCAGCAAGGCTCCCGAGGACAAGGACGAGGATGAGGACAACACGGGGAGATGAGGGCGGGCCCAGTGCTGAGCAGCCCCATGAGCCCGTGAAGCAGGGCGCTGCCTCCGCCCCCACCCCCACCAGACCTTCCTGCAGCAACAGCTGCGCACAGCTGCTCACGTGCATCTGAGTTCCTCTTTCATTTTTAGAAAACGATGCCTTTTTTCTAAAATAATTCAAATAATACACAGATTTAAAAGGGGCTCAGAATTCCATCAGTCAGATACTTTTTCATTTTAGAACTGGGGACTGAAACAGCCCTCTTTACTTGGAGATAGGGTCTGGTTAAGTTGCCCAGGCTGGGCTCAGCCTCATGGAGATCCTTCTGAGTGCTGGGATTACAGGTATGTGCCACGACATCTGGCAGTATTTTTTTTTTTTTATTTAATATGGAAGGAAATAATGTTGACAGAGACTGCTTTGGGTGCATATTTCCTTATTTCCTCAGTATGCTGAGTTACTCAGAATGAGCATATACTACTATTACAGAAAAGCACTGTTTCCAAATAAAAACTACAAAAGCGAGTGTTATGGTTTATGTCTAGTTGTCCCCCCAAAGCCTCATGCAATCATGGGGCAGGGACTTCTAGAGTTTGAGACTTGAATCATGATCCACTGGGATTATGTGTTTTAGTACTGATGGAATTGTGGGTCTGAGTCCTTCTGGGATTATGGGTGTGGCCTAAGGTGGATAGGCTGAGGCAGAGAGCCGGAATGTGATATAAAGAGAGACAGAGAGAGACAGACTCACGCTGTTGCTCTCTGCGCCCTGGTTGGTCTGTTGTCTCTGTCGCCATTGTTGCTGTTCCACCACCATGAACTGGATGCTCTCTGCCCTGTTCCACTCAGCCTTGGGCCAGCCGAATATGGACTGAAACCTCCAGCAACTGTGAGCTAAATAAACCTTTCCTTCCTTCATTTTGAGTGTTGGGTATTTGTCCCAGCAACAAGTAAGAGTAACTAAGACAGTGAGTATGGAATAGCAGAAAAAAACACAGGGTAGATGAAACGCAAGTGTGGGCTGGTGAGATGGCTCAGCGGTCTAAAGCGCCTGTGTCAGAAAGTTTAGGCCACCGCAGGGACCAAGGCTTGATCCCAGGCATCACATGCTGCGCCAGCCCCACCTCCAGGGCAGGCTGCGCCGGCCATAACACAAACAAATAAATCAGATTTAAGAAAATAAAATAAAATTTAAAAAAGAAAAAAAAAAGGAACGGTGTAAGGAGCCCTATGTCCCAGCACTATAGAGCTGACCACCTCCACGCTGTTTAAGAACACAGGGAACTCCCTCCCAAGAGCTCACCCCCCAGTGTGGCCCTGCTGGGGACACAGGGCCCAGGAGGGCAGCCTCGGTGCACCCGGGCAAGCACAGCACCCACAGGCACCAGGGGAGGAAGGGTGCACGCGCCCCGTCCCCCACAGCTCACCTCCAGCCTCCACCCGAGATACCCACCTGGAGGTAGATGGCTGCCTCTTGGTAATTCATCTCCCAGTCATGCCTGGCGGGGCCGGTGGGGGAACTCTCGCCGCCAGAGACCAGACTGGGGGCCCGGGAGTCGTGGATGGTGTGGCTGCCCCCATCTGTACAGCAAGAGGAGAGAGTCACTTAGAACCCGGGCACAGACCACAGAGCTCCATGGGCTGAAGGGGCTGGGGCCACGCTGTCCTCCGGTGTCCACCCTGGGAGCCCGAGCCAGGGCTCCGTCCTGTGCAATGGCGAGAATTAGCATGGCTGGTGAGAAATGCGGTCCTGCTCTTCCATGGGAAAATCAAGGCAGAAGAGCATGAGCCACATCTTTTCTGTCAAACGGGAAATAGATAAGAAAACACAGCGGCGCACACCATCGTCCCAGTATGCAGGACGCTGAGGCAGGACCATCTGGAGTTCAAGCCCAGCCGGGGCGACAAAGTGAGCTCAAGGCCAGCTTCAACTGCATAGTGAGGCCCTGTCTCAAAAACAAAATCTATGTAATCCCAGCACTTGGGAGGCTGAGGCAGGAGGATCGGTGTGAGTTCGAGATCAACCTAGCCTACAAAAGTGAGCTCAAGGCCAGCCTGGACTGCCTAGTGACACCCTGTCTCAAAAAGACAGTTAAAAAAAAAAAACTAAATCCCACCAGTTTAATAAAGTAAGCAACACCGTACAAACATCCCTCAGAACTCCCGCGGCTGCAGCCCACTGACCCTTCCCTCGGCCACTTTCTGCAGCAGCTCTGGGAGTCCTCTTTCATGAGCGTCTTTAGTTGTGCCGTCCTGGCTGCTTGAATGTTCCAAGTTGATTCGAAATGTGCACCTTGTGGGGCCGGCGAGATGGTTCAGTGGTCTAAGGCGCCTGCTTGGGAGGGCTCAGGCAACTGCGGGGACTGCAGTTCGATCCCCGGCACCACATGCTGCGCCAGCGCCACCACCAGGGCAGGCTGAGCCAGCCACAGAGTGAATAAATAAAGAAACAAACAAACACAACAAGCAAACAAATAAATAAAATAAAGATTTAAAAAAAAAAAGTGTTTACTCATTGGTCAAGCAACTGCTGAATGCTGAGAGGAAACAGGCAAATTTTGTGAAATGGTAAGCAGTTTATAAGATTTTTAGTTTACATCAGACCTCGTTGATTCTCCAGTAATTCTGTACTTGGTTACTTACACATGTAAATAAGTGATAACACATGTGCAATTCCTTCCTAAGGTTTCAAATGTAAGGCTGCTCTGGATCCATCAGTAAAACAGGAAGGCCGGGAGGCCTGAGAGGCAGCATGGTACCACTGCTCACGGCACGGATTTGTCATTTAACAAGTCAGGCATCTCATTCCAGACCTCCGTCTTTTCTGTGGTTGGGCAAGCTGCTTAACCTTTTCCATATGTAAGATGGAGAGAACATTTACTACAATGGATAAATATACAGAAAAAATAATGCAAGTATAAAACCTTGATATCTGACAGCAGCTGCCTTTCTCCTGAAATTTCTACTGCTTAATGTGGGTGGTAGACCAGAAATATACATCTCCCAAGTTAGAATGATTTATGTATGTTTTGGTTATGTGCTATATCTTAGAGAATGCCCCACATGTGCAGGATTTGATCAGATGGGACAGGAATTTAGAACAGCCACTACATACAATAGTGTGTAATTGTAATCCACATATAGCTTTAAGATATAATGGAGAATGTCTTGAGTATTCTCTAAAAGAATTGTGAAGGACTAAACTAGAAAGGGGCTCAATTTGTGCATTGTCAGAGTAGGTCATAGAAGAGGCACTCATTGCATAAAGGTCTATGTCTGGGATGTTTTCTATCTATACTTATACCTTTTCTTGATTCAGAGCCAGTTGTTTAACCAATGAAGTTATAACTGAGTTTTAGGCTGGGACCAAGGTTAAACAAGATGTCAAAATGTTTATTGCACTGACAGTTATTCTCAGTGGTACTTTGAACAAGGTTGTGATACCTTTTTTGTGTTACTTGACATGTATATTCCAAAGTACTTTCCATCAATCTATGTAGAGGCACACTTGTGATGTGTCAGAAGGCCTTCGTTGGAGGCATTCTGACCAGGAAGGAGTCTGAAGCTTCTGAAAGACATTTTATTATGGGGACAAAATCATGGTTTAGAAGCAAGACAGACTTTGGTTCCAATACAAACTCTTCTCTTTCTAGTTCCATAACTTCAGGCTGTGTAATCTCTACTTTGATTTTGATTTTGTTTCCTGATCTGTGAAATAGGAGGAACAATAGCTATCTGTGAGTTGCTTCATAAAATATATGAACTCATGGAAAGCCAAATGTTAAGGCACATGGCCTCTGAATAAACAGTGGATTTACTTTATCTACTGTTTCCCTCTGATCTTTCTCCCCTTCCACAGAACACAGGCATGGTCTATATCTGTATTATTGTGGATGTTCTGCATTTTTCTTTCTCAACTGAATGACTTGCTGCCTCTTTAACATGAGCATAACTGGTCAGAGACAAGAAGATCTTGTGGTCAGGTCAGGGGAGAAGGTTACCTGACCATGGAACAGAAAACTAGAAGCCCAATCAGGACAGAAAATTCCATTTTTTTCTCTGCTGTTCTGAAGGAAAACATTAGGCAACAAAGTCTTCCACCATGGGATATCTCTCTCTCTCTCTCTCTCTCTCCTCTCTCTCTCTCTTCTTTCTCTCTCTCTTCTCTCTCTCTCTCTCTCTCTCTCTCTTTTTCTGACTCAACCTAAACTATGTTATACTTCATTTATTTCTTGTATTTATAATTAGACCTATGAAGAAGACTTGGATCGCCCTGTAGGTAATTTTTCTGGAACTTCAATTATAGCTTTTGGTGATTTTGAAGCACCTCTGTGGAATGTACTTACCCACTGGAATGCTGTGAGGAGCTCTGAGCTTTGTTCTTCACAGTGGTTACCTCTTATCTGTATGGTTGGAAAAATTTAGTCGACAACACCAAGAAGAGCCATAGCCAGTCCCCTGA
>PVKN010003416.1:0-37366 GCA_004027915.1 Capromys pilorides
CCTCCCCTCCTCTCCCCTCCCCTCTGCTCTCCTCTTATCTCCTCTTCTGTTTTGCTTTGTTTTACAGACAGCAGAGCAGCCCAGGCTCTGGTAGGAGCATCAGGCATTCACTGAGGCAGAACCCTGGCAGGTGGTGTGGCCACAGATGTCCTACTAAACCCGTGCCTTATCACATCTGTGTGCATGAGGACGACAGTGCCAATGGTATCACAGGTCCCTCTGAAGCCTGGGCAATGCCCTCCAGCTCCAGGACCACAGTCCCACAGCCACCCAGGGCCCACACACCTGGCCTCTGAGGGTCCCTCCCGCAGGGTGGTGTGCAGCCACCTGCCAGGGAAGACAGTGGAAGTTACCCTGTGCTCTCACCCCCAGCCCTGCTGCCTGGCTGGGGCCCTCACTGTTCTCACCCATCTCACCCGCCAGCTGCCCCATTCCCGTCCACTGCCAGGGGTCACCCGGATGGGTCAGGTGGCAGCCAGCATCAGCTGCAGTGAATTGTGCATCACAGGGTGCAGTGTGTGAGGCCCCACAGCAGCCCTGGGGGATCCACTGAGAGCTGCTGCCTCCCACTCCATCCCACTGCACTGGGCTGGGCCTGTGGGCCTTTTCCACCCCATGCAATGGTGGCTGTCTCTCTCTCTCTCTCTCTCCTGGCAGCCTTCCTTCCCTCATCCAGCCTGGCAGGTGCCCCAGTGGTGCCATCATGGCCCCTTTGCCTTCTTGCATGGCGCAGGCTGCCCTGCCATACCTGCAACTGTTGGGAAGGAGACCTCTGTCCACGAGGCAAAGGACTGGCAGGCTGCATCCGTGCAGGACCAATCACCACCGCATGCCAGCACCTCAGAGTCAGACTCCCCGGTACTCGGTGCTTGTGACTCCATGAGGAACACTGCACGGAGCGCAGCCCAGGGAGCACCACGTGGCCGCCTCCACAGGCTCCTCCCCAGCTCAGCGCTGCTGACATCTAGCCTGCCAACGCCTCACACTTCACGTGCTTTCCTTGGCTCAGGGAGCTCAGCGGGCTCTTGCTCTGCCATGCCGCACGGGCGCTATCTATCCCTGCCCCTTCCGGGAGCTGTTTGCCTCCCTGCTCGGGTTACACACTAGATGGGCACGTGCGTGTGCATACACGTGTGGCCTGAGTGCCCCAGCTCCTGAGGCACAAGTGTGTTTGGCTCGGGGGAACCTGCAGGCTGCAGCTCTGTGCATGTCTAGGGCCATCACCGTAGCTCCGACCGCTCTTGTCCGAGGTTCCCGGTAGAAGACCGCACAGACGCGAGGGCAGAATAAGGAAGAGCCAGGGCTCGGTCTTGTGGTCCGTGCCTGGGCCTGCAGACAGAAGCCCTGTGCAGAACCTTCCCCCGGCACGAGACGGTGGCCTCCTTCTCGTGGGCCTCCAGTGGCCATGGGCTCCTCTCAGCAGGCCCAAGCCACCAGCTTCCTGTGCTGAGGTCCCTCCAAGCTGGGCCAGTCCCCTGGGGGCCAGAGCCTGACCATGGCCACTCATTCTCCTGCGCTGGGCTGCACTGAGAGGGAGCTCGCAGCAGTGCTGGCGTGGGTGTGTCTCCTGCGAGGTGGGCTGTGTCAGCGAAAGCACAAACCCCAGACAGCCCATTTTCCTCGTGCTTAGGCGTCCTCCCTGGCACCGGCTGCAAGCTGCAAGTCCACTCTTGCACCTTCATCTTGCAGGCACACCAGCCCCATCAGAACAGAGTCCCCAGAGGCAAGGGCTCCTGCCTGCCTGTGTGCGCCAGCCTTTACTACACAATGGGAACCCCCAAGGATCTGGTAACAAATCAACGAGAGTGGGTGTGGTGGGGCACCTGCAGTCCCAAACCAAGGCCCAGAAAGGGACTGCAAGTTCAGCTTCCACCTGGGAAAGTTATCACAACACTGCCTCAAAACTAAAAGACACAAATAAAACACTTAGCATGTAGCTCCATGCAAAGGCCCAAAGTTCCATCCCCAGTACAAAACCTGATCGACAGCGGGAAGATGACCAGTGAATCTGTAAAATAAACGCAGGACCATAATGCAGGCCAAATGCTAGGACCAAATAAGGACCCTGCCCAGGACCGGGGTTTTGCCTGCCAGGACCCAGGGGGCAGGCTGAGAAGCAGAGTCCCAGCTGGCCCCTCACCTGGTGCCTGCACCCGCTGCTCCTCTGTTCCTCGCCAGTGCCCGGTAGGCACTCACTGGCGAGCTGCATCCTCTGCCAAAGCCTCGCAGAGACCGGGCTGTGAAGCTCTGGGCACCTCCACCCTACGTCTCAGAGAGGCAAGAGGCTGAACAGGGCCCCTAGAGGGCGCCAGGGTGGGGTGTGGCCCAGCAGGTGGGAGGAACGCAGGGCACAGAGCGGCCTCATGCTGCTCGAGGTCTCGCTTCGTCATGCACGCTGTCTCAGGGTGGCAAAGTCAGCACAGAGAAGGGGCAGGGGACAGGAGGGACCTTTCTAGATTCACACTGGCTGACACAGGACTGGCCTGGCTTCCTGGATGCTCACAGCCCACAAGGAGATGAGCCAGTCTCTGCAGTGAGTGGGCAATGGGATAGGAGGGCGGAGCATCTACTTGTGCTGTTCAGGCATGTGTGTAAAGTGCACTATTTTATCAGGCCCTGGGATAAAAGGACGAGTGAGATGAGTAGAGGGCTTGGACCAGCCAGTGACTATTGTCCCCCCCTCAGTCCCAGGAGGCCCTGTAGGCACCCAACAGGACTGTGAAGTCCTGGACACTCACCCCGTTCCTCCTCAAAGTAGCTCACCACCCTGCCTTGCAACCACAGGCAACTCCGAAGCTGCCCAGGACCTTCTAAGGGCCCCTGGGCTCGCTTGGGATAGACCAGACCTGCTTAGCTCACAGCCTGGGCTGAAGGAGCCCCAGCTTCAGGAGAAGGTGGGTGGGACAAGGGAAGCTGGCTCGGCTTTCCCCTCAGGCCCTGGAGTCAGAGCAGACCTGCGCGGGGCTGTGAGAAACAACAGCCAAAGGGGCCCTTCCCAGGGAGTCACCTGGAAGTCCTAGGTCTTTCCACCATGCTGCTTTAAGGTACAAAATGATTTTCTAGAGTCGCTGTGTATTTTTCAGGAAATGTCAGCCAAAGACCGTGGCTTGCTCCTGTCCAGAGCATTGGATGACCTAAGAGCCAGAAGTTCTTGGAGGCAGTTTCTCACTTAGCAGACTCCTTGAAGAGAAATCCAGGTGGCCACCAGTCCAGCAGCCAAGTTTGCCTGAGGTGTGGGTGCTCAGACGTCCTTAGACACCACCCCTACAGCCCTAGCAGGACTCTGTCATTCTCAGCTTGATACCCTGGAAAGCCGTGAATCCCCTCACAGCCACTTCTGGAGGTTGGAATGGACGTGGCAGCTGGGCCTGGAGGGTCCTGGCGAGGAGAAGTCCTCCTGTGCGACTGGACAGCTGTGACCTGACCTAAAGTCTGGCTTGTGGACTTCACGCTGGGAATAGAGCTCCTGCCCTGGACCTGCTGATTTCCAGAGTCACCATGGCGCCCCTTTCCAAGAGGCAGAGATGCTCGTCTTGCGATACAGGTTTACACGTACACATAAATGTGTATACGTGCATCAGACATATTTTGTGTACTCCTGTCAGTATTCTTAGCTCAGCTGCTATTGTGACTTTGCCAGTGCTGCTATGGAGCTCAGAAGCTGTGCTGGGAAGAGGGGAGGTTGCTTCCCTGTAGCACAGACGTGGGCCTCCACTCGTGTAGCTGACAGCCGAGCCCAGGGCCCAGGGCCTCACTCACACTCAGTGCAAATCTCCTTCCCCATTCCCTGCTTATCCAAAAGAAATATCCAGGAAAGGAGACTCAGGGCAGGGGTCAAATGTGCAGCAAGGTGTTCACTACTCATTTTTCTACAATCCGGCGGACTGAGCCCTCCAGCGCCAGGGACCAAGCAGGATGAAGAGCCCCTGTGCTCCCCTCCCGTCCTGCAGGGAACATCAGCCAAGCTCTGGACAAGCGCAGCCTTTATCTTCAGAGCTCTTACAACATCAAGTTAGAATAATTAAATAATTTGCCTCTACTCTGGAGGGTTCTGGGTGGGCAAAAGGCAGACCGAGGCAGATCCCCTACCAGGCGGGCACAAAGGCTCGCTGCTGTGCACAGGCCGGCTTCAGTGTGGACACATGGCCAGAGCGGTTCTTGCATCAAGCCCCACTCTTCATCATCTGGGGTCTCCTTTCCTAGTCTAATAACTTGTTCAACCCAGAAACATATAAATATTAGAAGCAAAATCTTGACATTGCTATCACAAGCAAACATACAACTCCTTGCTTATTCCAGAGCACAACTCAATGTGAGTGGGGTCCCCACTGTCTGAGGTGACCCAGCATGACACTACAAAGTTGTGGAGGCCAGTGGGGCGCCCTTCCTACATATGCACACGGCAGCCACCCTTCTCTTCCTGGACTTTGATTTTTCCTTTCTGAGTTTTTGAGCAGAAATTTCTCCCTGTCTTTGGGTGTCCTGCACCTGCTGCACTGCCCCACAGCAAGTGATAATATGACGCGGGTCTCCTCATAAGTCCACCAACTGGACACTAAGGTAGCAGGACCTTGGTTCCTCCTGAGTACTTGTAGAAGCTTCCTGAGGGCCAGAGCTTTGGAATTTACAGGTTCAAGAAAGTTTTACTTTTTTCTAGTGGAACTGGAGACAGACCACTGAGGCTGGTTCTTCAGGGCTTCTAGTCGCCACCTTCCTTGGTTTGCCTGTGTTCAAAGCAGAAGGGAAGAAAAGCCACTGGAGGGGAGGGCCCACGGGTCTGCAAGCCTGGGAAAGCTGAGACAGGCCACTTCTAACAGGAAAACCTGTGTGCAACTTGGTAGAGGGTGTGTGTGTGTGTGTGTGTGTGTGTGTGTGTGTGTGTGTGTGCACGCCAGCGCTCCTGAGTTGTAAATGGAGAAAAGACAGGGGAGTCACAGTCCCTGACCAAGTCTGGACCAGTGGAGACAAAAGCTGAGAGCTGGACTCCTGGGCCAACTGCTGTGGGTGTTGACAGGCTGAGGTAGGACGAGGTCCCTAAGCCCTCACCTGGGCCCACTGTCTCATTGTGAGGCTGATCAACTGTCATCAGACTGTCCAGGTATCTCCAAGATCTGCAGTCTCAAAAGTCAGCTTGGACACTGTACTGTTGCATCGCCATGCTGACCTTCAACATGATGAGCGTCACAACTGCTGTGCCGTGAGAAGAGCAAGCGGCAGAGAGCAACCGCAGACTCCAAGCAGGCTGGCCGTGGAGACCGCCCTTGAGGCCAGTTTTTCCTCAGGGTCTGCACTGCTGCACGTGCTGAGCAGATGGCACTGCCTTACCTGTGCCAGTGATGGACGTTAGTGAGAAGCAACAGCACAAACGCCGCCCTCACCACAGCACAGTCACGGTCTCTTGTTACCACTGCCAACAACTTGAGACGGATCTAAATTCTGTCTGGGACAGGAGTGGTACCGTTAAAACTCCTCTCGGACTGAGTGATAGTAGCCTTTGCCATCTGTAAGACTTTCACCAGTGGGACACTTCTGGTTGTCCACAGCAGTGGATGGGTCTCTCCCCACGTGGAAGGCCTAAAGTCAAGTTTGACTTCACAGCTGTTTCGTGTTAGAGCACCTTCAAATAAAGTTTGAATACAGCATTCGTCTTAGGTGCCTTCTATAGACGAAATCCCCTGGTCAAAGGTCATTAGGACTGCTTAGGGATATGCTAGAGGGGAATGTCCATAGTGACTACTGGTGGCACTTGGATCCCTTGCAAGGTACAGCACGGCAGGGCCAAGTGTCAGTGGCCTTCCCATTACCAGTTGAGGGGGTGACTGATTGTCCTCAAGGCAAGAAGGGCAAGGCTTGGCCGTGGGGCCAGGACAGCTCTCCCAGCCAAGGAAGCATGAAGCCATCACAGTCATCCTAGGCGGAGGACGCCAATGTGTGCTCAGCCTTTCCAGGAATTCTGAGCAGAAAGGCTGTACAATTTTTTAGGTTTCAGTCATGGCTTACGCCGTTCATTTATTATTATTCCTACCAGGGCCTTGGGATGCAGTCAGCTCTGCCTGCCAGTTAAACAGAAGCTGCTGCCCATTGGCCAGCCCAGGTTCAAGCCCCTACATCAGAAAAAAAGTCATAATGGTGCCCACCGACCTTGTGAAATCTTAACCCCTGCAAGTTTCTTTGTGTAGCTCCCAAATGAATGTTTTGGTTCTCACTTAAACACTCCCTAGCATGGCCTTTGAAAGCCCAAATCATCCTGGTAAACTAGACTACCAAGAGAAATGAGTGCAAAGCTTAGCCCTATGACGAGAACAGATTTAAGACTTGGGAGCTATTTCCTACAGTCGGAGAGGATTTCTACTTAACCAGTCTTGTGAGATCCAGCTCAAAACGATGCCATCAACTGAGTGTGTCTCCGAACCCCATCCTACCAGCTGCTAAAAGGCAGGCAGGCATCGCAGCAGGCACAAAACCCAAGGAAAGTTGTCCCTGAGTGCAAGCCAAGCCCTCCAGGCAAAAGGAGAACCTGGTCCTACTTTATTGGCCACCCGGGCTAAATCTGCTTGGGAGGAGGTTGTTCGGCCACAAGTCAGCAACTGTATGAGGCCAACACAAGCACCAGCCACAAGGACCACAAATATGAAAAGGACTGCGAGTGCTGACAGGAAAGCCCTGTGCCCATGCAGGCTGCTGGACAACAAAACCCAGCTTCTAAGCGGGAAACAACCAAGGGCTCAGCTCCTGACTGGGATCAGACACAGGCCTGGCCAATCCCGTGGACGCTGGCCAGACCAGCCGGGAGCAGGTGGGCTCGGGGCTTGTGTGGGCAGCACCTGGTCTGGTCCAATGGAGCCTTCTGATTCTGAGCCAGCAGCCACAAGTCACTCGGTCACCTTCGCCTGCACTTGGCAGAGACCAGGGCAGGCGGGAAAGCGGGATGGTGAGAAGTGGGCGCTCCCTGGAAAAGTGGAGGTGCATCTGCCATGGGCTTGGGCAGCAAACCTCACTGTCTTTGTTGGTCCTGAGATAGAAACGGGAGGGAGAAAATGGAAGCTGGAAGCTCTTGACCACATCCCGACACAGCTACTGCAATGCTGGGCTTTGTCCCTGCTGCTCCCTGCACAGCGGGCTCTGAGTCCCCAGTCGCCAGCAATCTGGCCCTGTCTGCCTACATGTTCAGCTCCTCCTCCTTCTGTTGTCTAGTTTATCTCCTGTCCTTATCTCCACTTTTTGTATTTATAACTAAAACAATTTTTGATACAAACTAAGTATGAAACAGAAAGGGGTTCCTGGTGGCCATTTACTTTGTATTCTCCTCTCTCTTAAAGGTGGTTCTGTACATTGGGGTCAGCAAGACAACCCAGCAGACTAGAGCTCCTGCTTAGGCAAGCTTAGGCAGGCGCAGGAGCTGCAGTTCCATCTCGAGCACCACATGCCACACCTGCCCTGCCCGCAGGGTTGCCTGAGCTGGCCCGAGACTGGGTATCATGGTGCACATCTGCAATCTCAGCACTGAGGCGGCTGAAAACAGGAGGATCACCGTGAGTCCAGGCTGTGCAGTGAGATCCTGTAACAAACAAATGCAAGAAAGTGGTCCTGCACAGTTATTGATTTATCAGTTCCAAGAGAAGAAAAAAATAGAGTTGCAGTATCATGGGATCTCAGATAGGCTGGCTCCGGATCACACTGAGTCTAGCCCAGGATGCGCTTGGTCTCAAGCCACACAGGCCCTCTGAGGAGCAAGGAGGTAGATGTGAGAAATACAACAGCAGCTGCGGGCATGCTCAAGCCTTCAAGTCTTCAGTCACGGATTTTAAACACCTAGCTATTACCTCTGTGTTTCAGATGGAGAAGCTAAGTGAAGTCAGGAAATTTGCTACCCAAGACACGCAGCTGCTAAGTGACACCATGCGACTCGAGCTCAGGCTGGCCAACCTTTTCATCACCAAGATTTTAGCAGACTTAACCAGGGAGCTGTGCTTGTGGACAGGCTGAGCTGGACGCTGGGTCAGTGAAGGCACTGGCAGGATAGCTCTTAATCAGTTTATTAACCCCCACGCATGCGAAATTTCTCATCTGCAGAATGAGAAAACCTCCCCAGAGCCTGATGAGGTCTGTCAGACCTGGCTCACACGTATGTATGGCTCATGGAGACATCGTGAAAGAAAAATGAAGAGGGCAGGAAAAGTGGTACGCGATGCTGCCCCCCCCCCCCCATAGCATGGAATCTACAGCGCAGCCCATTTTAATCAGTTACTAGGTGAGGAGGGACAGTATTAAGTAACAATAAAGAGTTGCAAAGCCACCTTCTAAGGACAGGTGTGTCAGGGCCACAATGGGCCTTTGTTTGGCAGAGTACTTTATGAAACCTTAGACCACGGCTTCTTGTTCCCTAAGAAGGAATGGCGGGCCGGGCCGCAGGAACCCGTGTCCGCCTCCTCCACTTGGTGCCATGCATTTCTAGAGCACTAGATTAAAGATGGCCAATTTGAGAAGGCAGAAATTCCTAGCCCAATGCGATGCCATGTCCCTCGGCGTGGCCCAGCTAACAGCTCGCTCACAGAAGTATCACAAAGGCTGAGAACCGCTAGGGTTAGTGACACAATCGCCATTACTGGACTGTTTTTAAACAAAAACAGTCACTTCATGTGCTTCTACCCAGTGTTAGGTATTGAGACTACTTTAAATCTAGGCCTGGGTAATTCCTTAGTACACGACAGCTAGCCTGCAGTCAGTTACCAAGAAGGGCCTCTAGCCTAGGGAACATCCAGCAGAGAGCGGTCCCCCTAGTTAACCCCTGCATGGCTCCCCAAAGCCTCGCGGGATGGGAAGCAGGCTTTGGGCCATGGGGCGCTGTGCTAAGCTGTGGCCAGTAGAGCTGTGGGAGATGGGCCAGCTGTCACTGAGGGCGTGACCTGGAAGGCTCCTCTCCCTCTGCAGCTCCTCCCTGCCGGCTCTGCTTCCTGCCTGCCATGATCCCATGGCTTTTGTGCCACAAAACTCCTCTGTCAAGCTGCCCTGCTTAGAGCAGCAGACCAGGGGATGAAAACATAAACCCAGGTTAACCTGTCCCCCTCTCAGTTGTTGGCTATTGTGACCAAGGAATAAAAAAGTGACTAGGACAACACTTAAAGTCCCACTTAATGGTTGAATCTAATGATTCTTAAAGCCTGGTGGACACGGGCATTGTGGTCTGGAGCCTCAGCCCCTCTGAGGCACAGTGTCTGCCTGCAGCCTCTGACATGGAGCATGGCCCCAGAAGCAGGCCAACATGCCCTGCGCATCCCCATGAGCAGCACTGCATCAAGGACCAGGGACACATACAGAAGCCCGGCTGAAGCCTGGGGCGGGGTATAGTCCACATGAAGAGGAAGGCAGAGGGGGAAAGGGGTGACTTGACGACCTTTCTGTTCTCACTCCCAAATTGCTTCCCAGTACAGTAGCACAGGTGTGAGCTTCAAGAAAAGCAGGAGGGAGGTCAGGAACACCTCAGAATGTGGCATTACTGTAGCCTCGACTCCGCCTTGAGGGTGCATTTGTTCAGGGTTCAGAGACACACAGGGAAGGCCCTCAAAGTCTTGGACAGCACTCATTGTTTAATTTTGAAGAACCCAGGATTTCTCAAATTCATCTGATAACATAATATTTTCTTCATGAAATGACTGTCATTACCTGAAACCTGAGTTTTCAAATGATACTTCCAGAAATGCTTCATCAATTATGAAGTTCTCAAGGGATATTCTGCGCACTTAGCTCAACTTTGAGCCATGCATAGACGCTGTCATGGAGGGGAGCATAACTGAGGTCTTCGGTGAAGGGGAGTCTAGGCGGCAGAGAGGATCACCAGCTCACTGTCCTTGCCTCGATGCTTCCCACTGGCTGGCTGTGGAATGCAGAAATGAGTCCCAAGGGGAACATGAAGCAGCATAAGAGAGATGGGAGATCATAGGAACACTCTGGCTCCTATGTAGTAAATAAATCGCCCACATTTCACGAGCAGTTGAAGACGGAGCTCTGAGTGGATGAAATCAAGGCTGCTTCCTGGAGGAACTGCTTTCTGAAGGATTTGTAATAAGGGTTGGTGGGATGGAGGGTCAGACTGCTGCTCCTGGGGACCAAGGAGGAAGATATCTGCTGATAACGATTGCCATGCCTGTCTGACCATTTAACGGGTGCCAGTTCTTTGAGACCTTTTTCTAAGTGATGGAATCTGTGTCCCCTCTCCCGGCTGCTGGTCAGAGGTGGCCCCATGAGACCACAGAGTCTCCCAAGTACAAACAAGTGAGGAGCTGCTTGTCCTTGGGACATTCCCCTTCCGACCCAGCTAGGAGAAGTCAGCTATGCATAGGGGCTGCATGGTGGATGGGGTGCCCAGACACCCAGACTCTTCAAGGGCAGCTGTGTGTGAGCTCCAGATTGTGGTGAAGCTGACTCCCTCCACGGCTCCAGGACTGCTACCATCCGGGCAGGAACTGAGCTTGTCTCCCTCCATGGCTGGCACTCACTTGTGGAGGGAAACCCTGGCTGTGGATGCCACTGTGTGCATTCCTTGGTTGATGCCCAGCGAACAGGGCTATGCAAGGCCTCTGCCAAGGGCCAATCTCTCTGGCCAATGTCTCCAGCAAAATTCATAAGGAAAGTGGGAAGAAATCCCCCCCAAAAGAATTGGCTACTGTGGAGGAACAAAGCCACTTTACGTCCCAACGGTGCATTCCCCGAGATGCTATGTCCATGAAGCAGAGCAGCTCCCCGAACCCACAGGCACTGCAAAGGGAGCAGTGAGGTCACTTCCCAAGTGCAAACGAGCAGAAGCCTTTGAGGTCCCCCAAACGTGAGGGACAGGTGCTCATGGAATGTTAAATCTCACCACATGTGCTCTGTTCTGTTTCCAAGGATGTATTGTCCGTGTTCTCATGCTGGGAATTCTCTGGACACAGACCACATTAGCCCTCCACTGTGGGTCAAGAAAGTGGAGCTCTGATGGTGTGGGCTCCAGCCCAGGGCCACGCACTGTAGGGCCCAGGTAGCACACCTGGAGCCTGATCTCCAGAGTCCAGTTCCAGAGCCCCACGTTCAACTCACTTTAAGAGAACCAAGGAAACCACTGAGTCAGGATTTATTTATTCAAAGGAAGAAAAGCAATTCCTGACTTTACACACACAAACTCCAAACACAGTATGCTGAAGTGCTCTTTGTCCCGACAGGAGGTTGCTGAGGGGCGGAGGTGTGAACTACAGCCCAGGGGTTGTTCCCCTTTGCTGTCTAGGTGTCTTGGTCCTCATACAAGCCACAGTGAGAAGCAATTACCCTCTGAGAGCCAGGGCAAGCGTATAGTCCAGCAAATGCACTCGGCAGTCTCCTTGAATGTTTCTTCACCTGGTTTCTCCAGAATTCAGCCTCTAGAAAGCTTGCATTCTCAGGCCAGCCTGATAGCCCAGCAGACTAAAAATGTGCTCGCAGACGTCTCACACAGCCCCCAGGTCCACGTGACCAATGCGAATGCACGGCGGTCTCCTTCCTTCAGTACCCTGCAGTATTTCTGCGCTTGTGAGACCTCACAGCAATTTCCTCCCAACGTTCTCATCAAGCAAGGGATCCTAAGTGTTCATGTGTAAGACAGGACATGCCCACCAGCTTCTCTGGGCATCAACTCCAGAATAACAGCAGCTTCATGACTCAGGCCGCAGGATGGGGTGCGGGTCCAGCTCCACACAGACAGAGAAGCCCAGCAGGAACAGCTAGGTTGTGCAGCTCTGCACTGTCACACGCAGTGTCAATGAACACCAGGTCTAGGAGACATTCTTTTTTTTTTCCAGTACCAGGGATCTAACTCAGGACCTTGCACTTGCCAGCCAGGCACTTATGCCACTGAGCTATCTCCCTCACCCAGTCACATTCTTTTAGAAGAACTTGACAGTAGAAGGGGCCACACAGACCACAGCTCAGGATCCTCTTCTTTTCCTGCAGGGCCCGTAAGGCCCAGGCACATTCTGGAACTCCTGGCCCCATCACAGCAGAGTCCACATGGATAGTGCAGACTTCATTGCACTTCACTGGGCTGAGATTTAGAGATTTAATGTCTTACCACCAAAGGACCCAGCCCTGCACATGGTGTCAGGCAGTGCCTTGAAATCCCTTTTGCTGGGCCTGAAGCCCCAAGTCCAGGGGTCGAGTCCAAGCCAAGAATGTTCCCTTGCACAGCCTGATGCACGTTCAATCACTTCCGACTCTGGACTTCCTATAGACAGGCACAGGTTCCCCTGTACGTCACTTCCCATGTGAAATCAACAGACAGAAATTGCATTAAGTTCCAGGTCTTGGTTTTGGGTAATTAGACTTCAGTTTGTGTCTTTCATTAAAGGGAGAATCTGAGGTGATTCGGGCGAGTAGGGAGGCCCCTGCTTGTAGAGGAAGGGCAGAGATCGTTTGCCTTCTGATGTCCATTCTGTGAGTGAAGAGTTCAGTGTTAAGAAGAAACTCAGGACTGCAGTCCACCCAGTGGGAGTGCACGCTCCTCCGGGGCAGACCTGCCACACTGGTGTGCAGGAAGGAGGGGGCCCTTCTCTTCCTGGGGCTCCGGCTCCCTAACAGGCGGCATATGTGTGGAAGTGGAGAAGCCACAAGAGGGATGGTAGCGGCAGACACGGCACTGGGGCTGATGGGGGGCCCTTGCACGGTGCTGGAATCGATTTGCCTGGGCCTCCCTGTCTCCAGCAGCAGGCACCTGTTTCACGTTTGGCTTTTGACAGCAGGTCACGGGCTCGCCAGCCGCAGAGAAGCACGGGTTCTGGGTCTGTGCCCGGGGCAAAGGCACAGGACACAGGCTAGAGAGAAGTCCCAAAAGCGAGGCTACCCATGACATTAGCTCTCTCCCCAGGCTACCACCCGGCCTGCCTAGGAGAGGTTTCTAGGAATGCACAGGGGACGACAAAGCCCCACCAGCACAAACGTCTCTCTGTGTCTCCAGTGTAGATTACCAGGGCTGTGCAGTTTCTGCTCTGCAAGACGTCTCGTGAGGAATGGTTCCTTCCACTCCTTAGCTGCTCCTGTCCCTTGGGGCTCGTGCCCCTCATCCTGATAGGCAGTGCTCCACCGTGGCTTCAGTTTGCATGTTGGTGCACTCTTCTCCTTGAGACCCCACTTACCCTGCTGCTCCGTAATACAGTCCTGGCCACTCCGAGCTTTGTTCTTTCGGCTCTTTCCACCTGCACACTGGCCAGCCTGCTTCTGACCCCTGCTCCCCAGGCCTGACCTCTGTCTCACACTGATGGCATGGACACTGTCTGAGCCCATCCTGCGGCAGACACAGCCTTGACACGTGAGTTCGTTCTGATCATGTGATGCCAGCTGTTTGGGAACATGAGGAATCACAGGAGAATAAACTAGAAGGCAATGTCTGGGACAAGCTGCAGAAGTGGCTGAAAACATTTAACAAGAGTTAAACTCCATGCAATACCCAGGCCACGGGGCTGAAGATATAGCCCAGTGGCATAAGCACCCACATGGCAAGCAGAAGGTCCTGAGTTTGATCCCCAGTACCACAAAAATAAATAAATAAATAAATAAATAAATAAATAACCCAGACCACAGACAAACTGTGTGATACCGACAGCACTGGTACTTGTTCATGTGGACTGGTGCGTTTTCACTGACAGACCAGGAGCTCCCACCCCACCCTACTACCACAAAGACGCACAGTCTCCATCTCTGAAGAAAAGAGCTGAGGTGACTTGAGAGGTTGCGCGAATAATTCTCCCCAAAAGCCAAACCAGGACAGTCCCTGGAATCGCTGTCCATCTGGGAAAAGGTTCATTAAATCCTGCCTGACCTGTTCTACAAACCACTGCAGGGAAGTGATAACAGACAAAGCACTGGGTGGAGGGATGAGGCTCTTATGAAAAGAAGACCGCCTTGGAAAATCCTCAGCAAAGTAGAAGAAACGTGCCCTTGAGTTCAGTGCCGTTTCTGGCACCTGCGAGCCAGCCTTCGTGAGAAGAGGCCCAGCAAGAGGCAGTCCTCTAAAGGAATGAGAGCTGAACAGGTGGAAATGGCCAAGAAGGTCAGAACAACTGGCCAGAAGGCAGTGTTAGCCGGTCAGGGTGTGCACCCCAACCAGCCTGCATCCAGTGTTCCCCAGGGCGTGTCAGGAAGACGTGGGCAGGGCCAGGAGTGACTCAGCAGAGAACGCTTTCCTAGCAGGACAAGGCCCACCCTGGGTCTGCTCACCAGCATGGAGATCAGCCTGAAACTACCCCACAGATTTTCATTTGTCACTCATTGTTTTAAAGTAACCCATTCCAGAGCACCCAGCTGGGCATGCAGCTGCGTAGTAAGATCTGGTCACAG
The DNA here is from genome assembly GCA_004027915.1 of Capromys pilorides. Lineage (NCBI taxonomy): Eukaryota > Metazoa > Chordata > Mammalia > Rodentia > Capromyidae > Capromys > Capromys pilorides. The sequence goes on from PVKN010003416.1 coordinate 14,338, forward strand.
GGGGAGGATGTCTAGCCACACAGGGGAGTCAGAGAACAGCACAAGATTATTATTCTGACCACATAAGTTCTGGTTTCTATCTAAGAACAAAGAAGCAGCGGGAGCTGAAACAGCCAGGGAAAAGGTTTGTATCAGTTCAGGTTCCCTGGGGCATGGGTTAATAGTGTATATGTGATGCATAAAGGGCTCACATGCCAGGCCAAGCCGCCTGCAGAGTCTGGGTGGAGCAGTGCAGAGGGGCCAGCTTGCTGCGGAGGCTGGAGGTCACCTCAGGAACCCAGAGAGGCTGCACTAGCGGCCTGGAGGCAGGGCCATTGATGAGGAGACCTGGAGCTCCTCCCCCGAGGCTGAAGCGTCTCATTCCACGCACGCTGCAGCCTGGCTTGGGCCTTCGCCATCCAAGACCACTCCTCCCACCCTGCAAGTCCACCCCCATGCCCAGAGCTGCGCTAAGCCGTTAGCTGGGTGACTCTTGCTCCAGTTGACACCACAGCTATCACAGCATCTTTGTAAGTATTGTCAGGAGTACCTCCGAGCATCACAGACTTAGAGCCAGAGCCGAGCCTTCGAACGCTGTGGCATCACAGCTCTTGGAGCCCAGCAAGGCAGCAGATGGTGATTTCCTCACTCAAGTTCACGTGAGCAAGCAAGGCAGAGCAAGATGGAGGTTTATTTGTTTGCTTGAATGTAGTATTCGAGCTTGAACCCAAGGCCTTCACCCCAAGCTGCAACCCCACCCCCTCCCATTTTATCTTACGAATGCATCTCACCAAGTTGCCCAGGCTAGGCTTGCACTTGAAACCCTCCTGCCCCGACCTCCCACACTATTAGAACACAGGCAGGCACAACCTTGCCTGGCTTGAGACTCGGTGAAAGCACCTTCAGGTGGAGACTTCCGGTCCTCGAGTAGAGTTCGTGCTTAGTACATGTTGCATTAACTAGCATCCTGTCTTGTGGGATAAATTTAATCTTAAAGCACTGATTTCAAGAGAAGCCAATGCAGACTAAGCCGATCACAGCTGAATGGGATAAGAAGTCTTGGTCCTTCAGGAATCACTTGAAGCAGTCTATTTCCCAATGGCACAATGTAGTTTAATCAAGAACTGCGTTCTCAGATACCTCATCCAGGAATCTGGTCCCAGCACCTACTACGTGCCAAACAAAGGTGAATAAATGGCCCCTGGCCCCAGGACTCCACCTTCCAGAGAAGCAAGATTACGTCCGACCTCTGAGGCATTCCGACTTCATAGGGGCAGCGTGGCGTCAAGCTTGCCCCACCAGGCTGGAGGACTCTGACTTAGGTGGATCTGGGTGGCTCCCTGGAAAGAGCACTGATGAGCTCTGCCTGGAGCATGAGCCATGTCTGCAGAGAGGAAGGGAGCAGGGCACCCAGGCAGAGCAACAGAGAGCTCGCTCCATGGCGGTCCATATGCTGTGCACAGCGAAACCCTGGAGACAGTGCAGCTGCTCCAGGGGCAACACCCGGAGAAGACAGATGTAAGGCAGGGCTGGGCTGGGAACCGTGTGCACCCAGAGCTACAGAAATCCAGGTCCTTGGAGGCAGCAACCAAAGTGACTGGCCACTGTCCGACCAGGCCACCATCTCCAGCTCTGCCCACAGGGGGTCTTGAGTCGTCCAAGCACTGGGGTTGCTGTCGTTTCTCACTGCCCAAGCACTGATAGATGTGAACAAAGGAACATCCCTGTGCCCACCAGGGAAGGGTATGGCATCCTCAGGGCACAACCCACAGGCAGGATTAGGGCTCCGCTGCACTGAGAGTTCTCTATCTCTGTCTTCTCCAAGCCTCCCTGAGTCTCTTCAGATCACCTCCAAGATCAGTGGCACCTGACTCAGAGGGTCAGGCTCTGCCTCTGTGGAGAAACCAGCTAAGCCCCCCTCAGGAAATCAACATTAGTCGCAGCCAAGTTATGGAAAAGCAGATCGTGCTGCGAGGAGGAAATTGCAGAGATAAGCTGGCACGCCTAGAAGAGAGAAGGTGGCAGAGGGCGGAGAGGATGGCAGCAGGTAGAGCTGCAGCAGACAAAGGCTTGGGAGCCGGGGGTGAGGCCGAGAGCCAGCCGGGCCTGTGACCTGGGAGAGGGTGGGATTCATGGGTTCTTCATCATTTTAATTTCTGGTCCTTTTTGAAAAATCAATGAAAGCTTTGGACTTTCTGTCCCGAAAAAGTAATACATGCACGCAAATAATTTTCCTGCAACTTCAGGGACTTCAAGGCCCCCGTCTAAGAACACTAATGAAAGCCTCCACGTGAGGCTGGGCCCTCAGCCCTGACTGCTGCCAGGCACCTTGGCATTCATCCTGCAGCTCTGCAGACAAGAAGTGTCTGTAGTAGTCTTCCCCAGCGGCTGCAATTTTCCATTCTGAATAGAACCCCAGAAATCTGGATGCTTTTAGCAGATTGAAAGAGGGTTTGGGGAAAAGGTGCACAGAGGCTCAAAATGCCTTCAGCCAGATGCACAGTGGGGCCTGAAAGGCTGGGGCCTGCAGAACCCAGGTGCATCTCAGTGAAGCTACAGGGGCCCCGCCACAGCCCATGGTTCTGTCTCCAAGATTCCCAGAGCTGTGAGATGCCGAGCCAGAGACGCTGCCCACACAGCTGCGTCCAAGGGCCTGGCAGCAAGGGCCTGTGCAGAACTCCTGCGGATGCCAGAACAGAGCTGGGAGGGAGCCGAGATGGGCCGGCACAACTGCGGGAAGTGCATGCTGAGTCCAGAGCCAAACATCAGGGGCAGGAGGAGAACAGGAAGTAGGCTTGAAGGATCTGGAAGACTAACGGAGAGGAAAGGGAAGCACCCACTTAGCTCTTTTCTGAAAACAAAATGGTAAAATGCCAGCCATTTTCTGAGGAGCTGCTGTGTGGAGAAGCAGTATTCAACCTCACAACCCAAATAACTCTAAGCTAGGGTGTTAGCTCCCTGACATGGTCCTGAAGACTACGCGGGAGGTGACCACGTTTGTGCCCACAGGTCACTGGGGGCTCAGCTCCAGGAGCTACCACCTTAGAAACATTAGCTTCTTCCCACACTGTACTCAGCACACGCACCCACGCATGCACACTGAGACCACGAAGGCAAGCACTAGTTCTCAGAGCCCTGAAGCTTGGGTGCTCTTTGGCCTTTCAGTCTTTTCTCTGTGGCCAGGAATTGAGCAGTCAAAAATCAGCGGGAAGAGCCGGGAAGGGCCAGGCAGCCTGTGGAATGGAGCTCTAAGGTCCCTTCTGCCTGTGGCTCTGAGGTTGGAAGCTTCCACTCCCACCCCTGCCATCACACCCCAGTGTGGAGACCTAGAGTGCCGCTCCCCACCCGGCGTGGAACCCCGACAACACATGCCGAAGCACGCTTTCCCTCCACGAGCAGACTGCTCCCGGGTCCCACTCACAGCTCCCCACGCCTGGGTCTCAGCGTGCCACTGGGAAGCATGCGCTGGCCCGCACTGCAGAAGTTTCTAACACAGAGCTCCTATTCACTCATTCAGAGCATGTGTGACGCTCCCAGTCGTGTCAGTCAGGTGCTAAGTAAATAATATGAACAAGAAAATAATGAAACTGGTCCAAAAGCCACTGGTCCAGCTTGAAAACAAAGAAGAAAATAAGACATGGTCAACTACAAAGAAAGAACCAGCCCTGACTGGACACGCGACATCCTTGAGCTCTTGTCATCCCCTACAAGAAGTCCAAGCAGCACCCCTTGGAGAATGGCCTGGCAATATCCTGAGAGCTCCCAGAGGGTACCCCCTGCATGGGCATCTTGGGACCAAGGACCAGAAAGAGAAGGGTGTGGCCACATCGAGAGTCCTGACACACTTGACGTTGAGGGCTCTAGCGGCCAGCAGCTGAATAAAATCAGGTTCTTCCAACAAGAAACAGGAGGGCCGGCAGGGCAGTCATGGCTGGGGCACCAGAGTCCTGAGAAGCCACCAAAGGGTGATCGGGAAAGCCAGGCTCGCAGGAGAGGCTGGAGGCAGAACCAGGAGTGGCGGCTTCAGGGAGCAGAGTTTGTAGACTCAGGTGCACCTCTGGCTTCACTGACCCAGTGGGAATCACCAGCCCCAGGCAGCAGGGCTGGGAGTGTGAGCGAGCCAGCCACCACCAGAGAGGAGGGACACAAGGGAATAAGCAGAGTCAGGCCAAGCACAGGGCCGCGCCACCCCAGGGTCTCCTCCACTGACGGCCATGGGGTCATCCCAGAGGAGACAGTGGTCTGGAAGGATGGAAAGACACAGATAGGGAGAGAGGAAAACCTGGGCAGAGGTTCCTCTGAATTTCAGACAGCCGTGGCACTTGAGAACACAGGCGTAGCCTAATGCTGCACAACACGCATTTCATCCAAAGGCAGATGCTGCAGCAACCCTGAACCAGAAGAAAGAGAAGAAGGGAACATCCGGCCTCTAAAATTACTTCCTTAGAGCGACAACAAGCACAGAGAAAAAACAACCACAAATGGTGACAACAGGACAACACTAGGGTGCCACCTTCCAGGGAGCGTCCAGCGATGTGGGTGCAGATTACAGTCAGACCGGGGGGCCGGAAGGCCATTTCCACACACACCCACCAAGTCCAGGTCACCTGAATGTCGCCCTGCCCAGAGAAGCAGCCTCAAGCTTGACCCCAGGGACTGCGGAAGGGCTCCTGACGCGGGGCGGGGACTGCTCAGCCTGCCGTGATCTCACGCTGATAACCGCTGGCCAGAGATAAGCCCAGAGCTTAGCCCAGGGGCCTCCAGTCCCCATGTACGTAGGAATCTCCCAGCTAGTCTGCAAAGAATGCATATCCACCTCTTCCCGTGATGCAAGACCCTGTGGGAACCCCACTTGTTAAAGAAATACTGATCATCCTGTTCTAACACTTTTTCTGACATAATCCCCCATATGTATTTTTATCTAAATATAAACTATTTTCTTTTACTGACATACATATGTATTACTTCATTTTTTAAAAGTCTACTCCTCTCACTCTATTTTTAAAAATAATTTCATCTTTTTTTAAAACTTTATTTATTTATTTATTTATATTATGGCCGGCTCAGCCTGCCCTGGGAATGGGGCTGGCACAGTATGTGATGCCAGGGATTGAACCACGGTCCTGAGATTGCCTAAGCTTGCCTAAGCAGGCACGTTAGACCACTGAGCTATCTTGCTGGCCCGTATTATTTTAAATCACAAAAAAACGCAACTTGTTTTGAGACCACTGAACTTGAAAGATTACTCAAAATGTGGTCCAGTAAAAAGCAAATAAAGTGTCGTTTCAGCCTGGCCACAGACGTACCACATCAAGCTGGTGGCACTGCCAGCTCCAGGCCGCCCTGGCTTCTGCACTGCGGTCTCTGAGCCAGGGAACGCAGAATCTCCTAGTCTTCCACACCATCAAGGGACAGTAAGTCCTGAGACACAAGGGGCTGCCTCAGTGGTGGGATAAGGGTCTTGGTGCCAAGTCAAGAGAGGCGGGGCAGAGGCACAATCACAAGACAAAGCTGAGCTCTGAACAGGTTCCTGGACTCTGGGATGCGGGAATCACTCTTTGGAATTACGATGTGTCATAAACGTGATGATTACATTCTGATTCAGAAGTCCAGAGTTACTACGGTGCTCCTTCACTCACATGATACTATCAGAACATTCCCAGCTTCTAAGAGATCCAGGCAAATGTCCCGCTTAGGAGAGGCAATGGTGCATTCTCTCCAGCACTGAGGCTTGTCTCAAGCTCAGGATTCTCAGTACCCCTGGAAAATCTGGGAGAACTGAGATGCGTTGGTGGGCTTACGCAGATTGCGTTGTGCCATTGTTTGATTTTCTTAGAGAACCAACTCCTGTCCTATACTCCTGCCAACCCCCACGGTCACTGTGGACAGAGGACGGACCCTCAGGCTGAACACTGCCTCTGGCCACTGCACAACACCCACGAGGTGTGCAGCAAGCTGTGCTCTGGGTCTGCTCATCATCTGCAAAGTCAGGCAGAAATTCTCTGCCACAGTCACTGTCAGGGCCAAGAGAGTGGTGCTGAGCAGCCCTGTGTGCCTCACAAAGGTCTCTCGGCCCTAAGGGACAGCGGTGGGCATCACAAGGGCACGCAGGCCTAGGACGGGCAGGTCCTCACTTCCCCCGTGCTGCGCCTCCCTGGTCCCATTATTTTATCTCTGCAATGATCCTGTCTATCCGATGGGGATTCAAATTACTTTTCTCATAGAATATTGAGAAGATGAAAAGACAGTGGTCGCAGAGTGCCTGGCATGTTTGAAGATCCCAAGTATTAGTTCCCTTCCCCATGATTAGAAGACATTCAAAGACTTAATGGCAGTTTTTTGCAGTTAATGCCATGAATGGCGTCATTATGCTTGCTTCCTGAAGTGCAAAGCCACAATGACACTCCTCCCCGCTCCCGGGCCCCTTTGATGTGGCAGGGCTGGGAAAGGATGTGATTTCTACTCGGTGAAACCAGTCAGAGGGCTGCCTGGTCCCCCCAGGCCCCGGCAGAGCAGGGAAGAGGCCGGGCTAGGGGCCAAGGTCAAAATTCACGGCGCCTGCTGCACTGGGGGTACCCACACTCTTACCTCAGGCCTTCCTTCATGCATCAGACATGAAGTGGACCCAAGGTTTAGAAAATCACCCCCGAGAATTGCAAAATAAACACCACCAGCAGGAGCACACCTGTCCTAGTAAGAGGGGGGAGACGGAGCACATTAGCTGGATGTGTCTTTCATGCAAGGATTCTGTCACATCACCTCTAAAAGATTTCATTCATTCGCCAACCATCCAATGAGCCAGGTAAGATATGTGATACTTCATAGACATGAATAGTCTTTGTTTGGCAAGCGGCTCATGGTGAAAGTAAACTGAGTCACGATCCTGTGAGAACACACTGGTAGAGGTGGTCAGGCTGAGGGATGCCGGTGGCAAAAAGATTCAGCTTAGAAATCCCAGCCCAGGGGTACTGGATGCAGATTATACTCGGGAATAAGTGGTCCCACAAAGCAATCAGAGCTGGGTCAAGGCATCCGCTGCCTGGCTCCTGGCTCTTCAGGAGCCCTAAGAGAGAGCCCTGTTCAGCAGGAGCCTGGCACAGGTGACAGCTTCTGCACGGCAGCCAGGCCACACACCCCTCTTTTCCCCAGTGGACTACAGGCTAGGTACAGGGTGGATGGGCAGAACAGAAGAGGCCAAGCCTCCTCCATCCACCGGCGAGAGCCAACCCCGGGCATCGCTGTGCAGAACCCAACCTCAAGTCCCGCTCTATGACCCTGGTCTCTAGGGCCCAAGCAGTACCCCTCCACTGCTGTCCAAGGGCAAGTTTTGCATTGAGCTGAGCCTCTGCACTTCTCCAAGCCAACTGGCAGTGCCTGCGGGGGCAGAGATCTCCAGTCACAGCTCCAGTGTGATGACCAGACGCACTGTGCACCGCCCTCTGACGGCCGGCCTGTAGCTCAGCGGAGGTCACAGTCTGGAATCTGCACACTGTCCTGGAGGGACACTGCCGGGTTGCAGGCTCTGCTGTCCTGCCCTCCCCTGGCCTGCGAGCCAGGCCTAAGCCACGAGGTAGAAGAGCGAGAGTCCCATCCCCACTGCTCCTGGCCCGCAGTCCGACCTGGGCGCTTTCTTACAATCTGCTGCTGGGTTTCCTCCAGCTCCCGAGCTTCTGCTCCAGGTGTGAAGTGCACTCCGGGAGCCCCCGGGGCAGAGTTATCAGCCCTGCTTCCCCTCCAGCCTGCACAGGGCCTTGCAGGCACAGGCATGCCCCAGCTGGTACAAGGAAAGCAAACGGCACTGCCACGCCCTCCACCGGCCCCGTCAGCACCGCCAAGGCTCCATGTTCTTCCTGCCTCTGCTCCAAGGATGGTAAGGTTGCTGAGGAAGCTGGCGGGCAGCCTGGCTTCACTGCACTTTCAGCCCTGTCACTGTCGCCCTCTGTGACAGCTTCCAACTGTCTATTTCCCTTCCAGGCAGGACAGTTTCCAGCAATTTTCCCAGATGTCATCCTTGCATGACAGCTTCTCAGAGGCCGGGTGTGGTGGCACACACCTGTAGTCCCAGCACTTAGGAGGCTGAGGCAGCAGGATTGGTGCAAGTTTGAGACCAGCCTGGGCTACAAAAGTGAGTGCAAGGCCAGCCTGAGCTACATAGCGAGACCGTGTCTCAAAAAGACAAAAAAAAAAAGAGCCAGAGGACAGAGCAGAAGCCACCAAGTCAGAGCATAGATGAAAGGAGAGCCTGGATCTCCAACCTGGGCAGGGCAGGACCTGGGGAACAGGTATGCTCAAAGACTCCAATGAAATAGGAGCTCCAAGCGTAGAAGTCTCTCTGAGACAAGAGGCAGAACTGTCAGAGAGGCCCAGGCAAACAGAAGAAGAGGCGGGGATCAGAAGTGCTCCTGGTGTCTCAAGATCTGTGCTGAGAAGGGACCTTGGGTGGGGGAGCAAGGGAGAAAGGAAGAGACAGGCAGGGAACACCTTGGGCAGACGCGACCTTTGGAAGGAGGGCGAGGCAGGAAGAAGGAGCAGGAGCCTTGGGCTGAGCGGGATCCTGGAGAACACTTCACGGGCCAGAGCAGGAGCTGCTGTACAGCATGCATTTCCACAGAGGGACGGAAGGAGGGATCAAGCGGCTGGGTCCTAACGGATGCACAGGAACCTGACCCACAGACCCCAGGTGGCGAGGTGTGGTGGACACCATCCCAGCAGCACAGCCAGAACCTCCCATCGGGATGGAAACGTCTCAGTCTACCTTCCCGGACTGTCGCCAGGAGCCCCGGGGGCTGAGCCGGAGCCTGAGGGACCGTGTTCACTTAGGCAAAGTTGATTCAGTGATGTAGAAATAATACCAGCTCCCTTCCCAGGCAGCAGGAAGGCACAGAAGAAAGAGGCAGCACGGGACACATCAGAGCAGCAGAGGGTAGCAGCAGGCCTGGCTCGTTTCTCCTGGAAGTGGGGAGCAGGGCCTTCGCACCCGCCCCATGGCCCTGGCAGCTCACTTGGTGCCCCAGAGGCCTCCTTCTCCAGACCTTCTCTTCCCCTCCCCGCTTCATGCAAGGCTCGGTGAGTTTGCAGCCCAGGGAGCTTCCAGACCCCTTGCTCCCCCAGCACTCAGGTGCCCCTTGCCGTCCATCGGGGCTCGCCTGCTCCCGCTCCCAGCCTGAGCCTGCCGCTCTGAGAGCTAAGTGCTGCTCCAGGGCCCACCTGGCTGTTGACAGAGCAGGGTCTCCGTGGCGCACTGCTCTCATCCCTCCTCCCTGGTGGAAGTGCCACCAGGCCCAGAGGTTCCTCCCCTGTGGGGCCCTGGCCACATTGGCCACACAGCCACTGTGCTTCCTGACCCAATCAGGGTAAGCTCCCCTCCTGGGTCTCTGCATGAGGCCTACAGGATGAACAGGACTGCAGGACTGAGAACCTGCAGGACTGGCCACCCTCTCCCCACATTCCTGCTCTCGGCCCAGTCAGTATCCCCGCAGGAGCTTTGAGACTCTTCTTCTGCACGGTTCTCCTCACCATGAGGACGCCAGCGCCTGAGCATTCACTCTGCCTGCTCTCTCTGTCTTTTCCTGTATTGTGTCACGTGCTTCTTCCTATCCAAAGCAAAGTGCACAGCTGCTCAGTCCAAGAACTTCCATTTAGAGTGGACACTGATGCTGCGCACGGGAACCCTGGACACAGAGCTGTGCGTGGGTGGTGGGGACCAAGAGGGCCACCGGCAGAGGCCACATCAGCCAGCACGGTCTCACCGCTCCACACACATCCGACACTGTGGCCAAGGCCAGACCTCATGTATGGCAACATCCTTTGCTTCATACCGAGTACCACAGGGACTGGGCTAGAAACAGCCGTTGCTAGAATCTCCGTGATAGGTGAAGATTAACTGAGGCAGCTTTTATGAAGATTAATCAGCCCTCCATTGGTCGTGCGATTCTAAGTCTCCTGAACTGAGCGCTGGCATGAGACAGAACACACCACAGGCAGGGCAACTAAGAGCTGAGTCGTGCGGAGCGGCTCTACCTGAAAGTGAGTCGAGCCTTGTTAGTCACTGGACAGGGGAGGGGAGTGAAGAAGGGTCACTCCTGCCAAAGCGTCTGGTGACCTCCACCCCTCACCCCAAGGCAGGGAGTGACAGCCTGTAAGGGTGACGAGCGCTGGCTACGAACACTGTCCTACGGTGTCACACCAAGGGGACACATGCAGGAATAGGAAGGATGGGTGAAGTCGCGGTCTGAAGGAAACTTGGGTGAGCAGGCTAGGTGAAGGCATGCGAGTCCACACCAGGTCCTGGCCAAGGAAGGACTGTGTGGACACAGTAGGGTGGCTGGAGCCTGACTGCCTGGGGCAGAAGCTTCCCAGCAATTTTCTGTTCTAGAACACAGCAGCCCCATTATAAATGGAGCAGGAGTCAGGCAAAAAGGGCCCTTAACCTTACTGGTACACAGGGGATCCCAGAGGTTGGACATCATTTATCCACAGTGTGGAAAGCAACGGCCATGGTATAGTCAAGGCCTGTCGTTATTTTTCTAGTTTTGCTGAGTAGTCTCTTATGAGTCCATTGTGCTAATATATAGGGCCCCACTTCAAGGGCAGGTAGGTGGCTGGGAGAGCTCTAAATTACAGAAGTAAATAACGCCAGTATGTCTTTAGCACACTGCATGTCCATCCCAGGCTATTCACGCATATGAGGAAAATATAATTCTCAAGCATTTTAATGTTGGCTTCTTACTTAAAAGACAATGACTATTTTGACCCTTAGATGCCAGGCTCAATTTGCAGGCATGTTCTTTCTGTGATCTGGTCCCTTATTAGCTATTTAAGAAGCTACTGTCTTTTTATGTTAACACTTAAACTATACAGGGTGAAGAAATAAAGTCCAGAGACACCGCTCCACCCCAGAGAGGGACTCAGTCAGAGCAGCTGCTAAAGTGTAGCTACGACTTACCTATACTTCAGTATAGATTATTGGAAACTTGGTACCAGATTAAACAGACATGAGGCTTTGATGTCAATTAAACCCAGATTTCTATCTTTGCTCCACTTTTTCTTTAAACTCTGGAACCTCAAATAAGGGATTCTGTAATGAGTATCCTAAAGCCTACTCTATAGTGACTAACAAGAACAATTAGATTCTGTTGATGAGTTACCACGTGCCGGATCTTGTGCGTGGTCCCAGCAGGTCCTAGTAGTGCTGCTGTGCGTGGTCCCAGCAGGTCCCAGTAGCACTGGCTCCCTTCCTCCCTTCTCCAGACACACCCCCACCCTGCTGATCATGAGGGTCCTGTCCAATGATCTCTTCCCCTTCTATGGCCATTCGTGGCAATGCACAGTAGCAATTTCCAACTCCTTTCATAAGAGTGACCTAAAGCACTTGCAAGATCCAAGATCTGAGTGAACCCGAAAGTCCATATTTTAGCATTCACTCACTTTTTACTTCTGCCTGTGGCCCCCACCTCACCCCAAGATGCTGAACTACAGACCACACTTGGAAAACTCCCAAGAGAGGAAAACTCCCAAGAGAGGAAAACCTGTTCAGTGTGCTGCTTCACTGTTTCCCCACACCTTCTGTGCTTTCAGAATCAAATATGAAGAAAAGAAAAACTAGAGATCCAAGAGTCTTTCAAGTCAAGACTTCAACCCAAGAAATCAGGACTGGCACCTGTATTTTAGCAAGTTCATGGCCATTCTGATGCTTAGCCAGGTTTGGATTCCAACCTCAGTTCTGTAGGATGATGGTCCCCATCTCTGGTTGCAAGAGCAGATTTGCATAAAGTCACCCAAAACTGGCCTGCACTGGACACAACTTTCCAGTGGGAGTGAAAGGACTTTGTTATCTAATAGTCCAATCAGAAGCTTTCTTGGATGAGGAGTTCACAATGACTTTGCTATTGACAACTGTCAGGAATTTGAGACCAGAGTCATTTGTGTTCCTTTTCAAAAAATCATAAAATACAGGAGGTAACAAAGTTCTTACATGCAAACATGTTAGTCTCATGCTGGGAGAATGGCAAAGGAGGAGGTGACTCGGGGCTCAGAGATTCCGCCTCAGAGATGGTGAAGAACTGAATGGGTTTCCTTTAACCAGATGTAACAGTCACCATGTAGGTTTCACACCCAGAGCAGCAAGTGCAGCCCTTCTTCCAGACACCAACCTGGAGTCAGAATCATGAAGACCAGCGAGGATGCTCACGTCAGCTCCCCCAGATGTCAGTGCCCGTCCCTTAGGTGTGTCCCACCTCCTGGCACTCAGTGGGCTCTAAGTTCTCCTTGGAAACTTCGAGTTATATTCTAGTTTAGACTTTTCACTTACTGCATGTAACATCCTGGATGGACCCAGCTCACACGTGCTGAAAGGACAGGATTTGCAGCATGGAGTGAAAACTGGGCTACCCCAGGCCTCATCATTAGGCCGCTTCTGGTCCTTTGAGCTATTAGAGAGGCACTTCAGCAATTTGGAGTGATTTCCATAACACACAAAGATCTCAGAGGCTGCCCCTGTGTGGATTACCCACAGAATATTCCAGGAACACCCTGAAACTCATAGATCATTCTGAGAGTCACAAGAAAATGCTTCTGCCCCATTTGAATATTAAATTGTTTGGCAACTTTATGATTATATTGAACCAGAAGCTCAAAATATCTGATTTCAACTTGACTTGCAGGAATGCCTTGAGAAACAGAAGGGTAAATCAGTTTACTAGGATCACCAGAAGCAGGGCATTCTGCCTCCTCAGTACATTCCTGGTGGATGTACTGGATTCACCCCTGAAGAAAGGCGATAATCCTGAAGAAAAGGCATCATTCATTCAGTGCTAACCTTTGTGGCGCACGTTTGATGATTTTCTATGAATGGTGACTACCTTGACCGCTTTTCTTCTACAAGAAGCTCTTTCCAAAGGCACTACCAGTGGCAAGACTTGGGGCTGTTTTTTTTGTTGTTGTTTTTTAAATTACATCCACAGCACAGTGGACAATAAGCTTGACTGGCTTTGGGATCTCCCTGGAGATTGGTGGGACACACTTCTGGTTGTGTCCGGATGGTCACGCAGGCGTGGCCTGTGATCCGTGCTGGTCCTGGCCCTTCCCCTCTGGCTCTGTTCACCTGCTCCATTTTCCTTCTACATGGAGCTAAGCAGCTTTGCTCCACCGTGATGCTCCTGGCCTCAGAGCAGACAACCAAGGGCTGAATCCCCTGTTAAATGTGATGCACATTAGGATCGCCTCCTTCAGGTTGCGGGGACTGAATACCGTGTCTCAGCAGTGGGAAAGTGGGCCTGCCATGCTGTAGAAATTCTTGTTTTCATGAGGCAAGGCTTTACATTGTTCTCAAGCTGGACCGCACCTCGAAATTCAAAAAAGAGAAAGTGCTAGGAGTGTAGCTCAGGGGATAAACTTGGCTTCAATCCCCAGGAATGCAATAAATAAATAAATCTATATTTTGCATATAAGGAATAGAACCAGAGTATTTAACTATCTTCTCTAAGATTTTACAGTCCATATGGAGAATCAGGATTCAGAACAAGGAAATTAATTCCCAGAATCATCAAGTGTGTTGCTCGAAGCTGACAACTGTAGGAAGAGACCACAGGGCTAAAGAGAGGAGGCTCCTCCTTCAGAGCTACTCAGGGAAGTTCAACAGAAGCATAGGTAATCAGAAGAAAGTGGAGGACACGCACCCTGCATCTACAATCAACCTGACAGGAGGGAATAACAGATCAAGCCAAACATAGATACAGGACTTAATAAAATGACCAGCCAGCCCGGCAGCCAGTGGGCGCTGGATCAGGATGACTGCCCACTGTACTTGGGATTGAAGAAGAAGAATAAAGAGGACAAGGAGGTGAGACAGGGAGGAGGAGAAAGAGAAGGAAGAAGGGGGAGGGGAAGAGAAGGAGGCTCAGTGTCTACCTTGTACTGTGGCCAGGCTGTTAGGCAGAGGATCACCAGGCATTTGACCTCATGGTTGAAGAAGCCCATGGAGGCAAAGAGAAGGAGTAGGGAGAGGGAAAGTGAAAGGAGGCTGAAGGTGACAATCAAGTTGCAAGAGTTCCAGCAGGGACATGGGACCAAAGCCCTCCGAGCAGGTGTCCCTGGTCAGAGAGGAGGCCAAGTAGCAGGAAGGAGCAGCTCAGCATGTCCACCCAGCTTTACCAGAGCAGAGTGGAGCTGTGGACCCAGACGTACAGAGCCAGGAGACGAGGTGTCCCAAGGAGAGATAGCTGCCCTCAGGGAGAAACAGGGACAAAACAGAAAATGAAAGAGCAGAAAATAATGTGTCTGTCAGAGAAGTCCTGGAAGGATCCCTGAAGGAATTTAGAGAGTGTCCATTCCAGACATGAGTGGAAGGAGTCACAGGGCAGAGGGCTGGAGGCAGAGGAGCCATCTGGGAACAGAATCGTGAGGGCCAGAGCTGGGGAGGGAGCTGTAAAGCACAGAGAGCCCCAAAGGAGAAACGGCCCTCTTCATCTTCCCCCAAACAAGTGGGACAATGGGAGAGCTTTGTCTTTTAAGATGGGTTGAGCAAGGGATGCTCAGAATTTTATGTGCTGTGTGTGCTTAGGTCAGCAAGGAAGTTCTGAGGCTTTCGGTCTGCTCAGAAGGGTTTGTGGCCAGCCAGGGCAAGGCCCTGGTTGGGAAGGACCAGCGGAAGCCTTGGCATCCCTCCTGGGTTTTCAGCACTAAATGTTAAGTATGAACCCATGCAGCTGACCAGCCCAGGAATCCTGAAATGAGTAGAAGATTTATTGGGGGCAGCAAGCAGGTTGGCGGTCTAGCGAACCAAGAGAGCAGAGAACAAGGCAAAGCACAGGGCTTTTAAGGAGTTTTGTAGGGAGGGAGTTTGTGAGTTGGTACAGCCGGGGGAGAGCTGATGTTGGCAGAGCTACCAGGCCTGTGGGGGACTTCGGACGTTAACAAAAGGAGGGTTTCTGTGGTTTCATCCAGGTCAAAGTCAGAAGAACGTATTCTGTAGTTTTGGGCTTGGCTCTACATGGAGCCAAGGGGGAGAGAGTTTGAGGCAGAGTGCCGGGAACCCTGGAATCCTCATCTATCACAGCAGAGCTGCAGTCCAGCTTGCAGCATTTCCAGAGGGATGGATTTTTCATCTTGAACACAAACAAAATTCTATCAGGACAACAGAAGAAGTGACACTCATAAGAAGAATACACAGAATCTGAGTTACAACATGGCAGTGAGAATGTTGAAGGCACAGTGCAAAGTCACTTGACGTACACGGAAGCAGGAAGATGCGGTTCTTTCTGAAAAGACAAGATAACCGACCAAGACCAGCCCAAGAGGACCTAGAAGCTATAGAGAGTTACAGTGTGTGCCAAATGGTGGAAAGGAAATAGATCAAGTGACAAACAGAAAACTAATCAAACCTATAAAAAGAGAAACAATAAGAAATCCTGAAGCTGAAAATGCAATATTTGAAATTTTAAAATTTGTGATATTGACTTAATAATGGAACAGAGAATACAGTGTAATCAACCATCCTGAAGATAAGTTAAAACAAAATCCAATCTGAAAACAACAGATAGATAAAAATAAAGCCTTGGAAACACACAGGACAGTGTCAAATTGTCTAGCATATGTGTAATTAGACACACACACACACATACACACACACACAAAGAGATTGAAAACGAGAAAAACATTTAAGAAAAAAATGAATGAAATTTTCCCATACTTCCCAGAAGACATAAATGTATAGAAGCCCTCAAAACAGATTAAATGTGAATAAAAAAAAGCACATCACAGTTAAACTCCCAATGTCCAAAAAGCAGCCCATGTCAGAACCAGCCAGGAGTGCAGAGGCTGGAAGATAGCAGCCCAGCACCCTGAGAGAACTGAAAGGAAAAAGAAAGAGCTGAAAGAAAATAATTACTAATCCATATGTCTAACCTAGCAAAATAGGCCTTCAAGAATAGAAGCAGCGGCTGGGCACTGTGCTGCAGGCCTGTGATCCCAGGCCCTGGGAGCCTGAGGCGGGAGGACTGCTGCGAGCTCTGGGCTGGCCTGGGCTACAAGGTGAATGGAAGGCCAGCCTGCACTACGCAGTGAAAATCTGTCGCAAAAAGACCCAACCAAAAAAAAAAAAAAAAAAGCATGAAAACAAAGATACTTTTAAATAAAAGAAAGCTAAAACGTTTTGCTTATGAGAAATTTTTAAAAAGTCCTTGAGATTGAAGGCAGCAGTAATATGAAACTCAGATCTTTAAGAAAAAGTGCAAATCCTAGAAGTATTAAACATCTAAGTAAACAAGACTTATTTTTCTTTTAATTTCTTTATACATGGTTATTAGGATAAAAATTATAATTTTTATGGGATATATATATATATATATATATATATATATATGAAAACCATAGTATATAGAATATCGTGGGTAGAATGGATCTACACATTTGAAATTTTTATATTTTTTCATGAAGTGGTAAACTATTTTTAATACCAAAATTTCAAATGTATATTGTAGGGGCTGGCAAGATGACTCATCGGTCTAGAGCACCTGCTTAGGCAAGCTTAGGCAACCACAAGGACCGCGGTTCGATCCCCAGCACCACAGGCTGCGCCAGCCCCACCTCCAGGGCAGGCTGAGCAGGCCAGAACATAAATAAATAAATAAATAAATAAATAAATAAATAAATAAATAAATCCTAAAAAAATAATAATAAAAATTTGTAATCCCTAGAGTGATCCACTACAAAGGCAGTACAGAGAAGTATAAATAAAAATCCAGAGTTAAATTTAAGTTAAATTCTAAGAAATAGCCTAAAAGAATAGGAAAGGGAGGCTGGAACAAAAAATTATCAGAAAGAACAAACAGAAAACAGCCCGATCGTATATGTAAGGGCAGCATGCATATGGAGCTATCTTTTGGATCACTGGGCGTTAGACTAATGTCTTAGTTACTTTTTACTCGTTGCAGGGACAAATACCCGACACTCAAAGTGAAGGAAGGAAAGATTTACTTAGCTCACAGTTGCTGGAGGTTTCAGTCCGTACTCGGCTGGATCCAAGGCAGAGAGGCACAATGCAGAGGCCAGCAATTATGGTGGTGGAACAGCAACAACATGGTGACAGAGGCAATGGAACAACCACAGGAGCAGAGAACAACATCTTGAGTCTGTCTCTCTGTCTCTCTTTATATCCCATTCAGGCTCTCTGCCTAGCCCTATTCGCCATAGGCCACACCCATAATCCCAGAAGTACTCAGACTCATAGTCCCACTAGTACTAAAACACATAATCCCAGTGGATTATGACTCAAGTCTCAAACTCTAGAAGTCCCCACCTCATGATTGCATGAGGCTTTGGAGGGACACTAGACATAAGCCATATCAACTAATATAAAAGGATGAGTTACAAGGTCACTTTTTCACTTAAACTAAATAACTCACTTTGTATCATTCTTCCTAGATTATTTATTAACAGTAGAACCTTGTGGAGTTGGAGAATAGGAAAGAGGCAGGTGGCTGTACCAAAAGCATGAATGGTCTCTGTCCCAAAGGTGCTCGGATGGGTCCTTCCCCGATCCCAGTGAGTGGAATCCTCTGTGCTCAAAGGCTTTGGCGCTTTCTTCCACTGCACGCCGCAGGACCTGTGCTCCGCGCCTCTCCCTCACAGGGCCCCTCCAGTTTTCCTCTCCTGGTATACTCCAGCCTTGACATCCACCCAGCAGCTCCCTCCACTCCAGCTCCACACCCCAGCCAAGTGGATGAGGCCTGAGGAATTTTCATCCACAAGTACTTGCTGAGTCACTAGGACGGGCAGTGTCCTGGTGTAAGGCACCGATACACAGTGATGGGAAGGCAGGTTTTGTCCTGTTCATAAAAGCAATGGGAAGTTATTAATACTGTTGGAGCAGGGACAACACCCTAAAGTTTATATTCATAAAAGCACTGGGTGGAGAACGATGCTCTGGAGTGAGGGAAGAAGGGCGAGGACCGTGAGCAGGACAAGAGGGGTGACGTGGACGTGGCCAATGGAGTGGAGACGGGAACATTTCTCTGGTCAATGGATGTGGGAATCTCTTGAAAGAAAGCTCGCAGAGCTTGGTAACGAATTGGTTAGAGGAGGTGGGGGAGAAGGCCTTTCCAGGACCATGCCCAGTTTTCCTTGCGGCCCGCAGGTGGAGGAGGGCATGTGCTGAGCTAGGCACGGCAAAAGCCAAGGTCACGGAAATCTTCCCAGTGTGGGTGACTTCCGCTTCTCTAATGGGAGACATTGGTTGTCTCTGTCCACACACACCCAGCACACAACTCAGTGTGTGCTTAGCATAAACACCCAGCACAGCTCCACGAAGAGTCCAATTTAGATCAGAGGATGGGGGAGGTCACTAAGTACCTGCTCTGATGACCATTTTATCTACATCACCGGCAAATCTTTCTTTTCAATGAACTAATAGCAAACAGTGTTATAACATCTTGCTACCTTGTGTGTGTGAGTGACTGCATGTGTGTGTGTGTGTGTGTGTGTGTGTGTGTGTGTGTGTGTGTATGTGTATGTGTATTAATTTCATCATAGAAGTTCGACTTTAATATTGTGATTTTAACCTTACAGAGAAAGGAGACCCATAGAGATTCAGTAAAATGGCAAAGAACCTGAATCAAGATTAAAACTTAGTTCTGTCTAATGAAGGCCCTTTGAAAAGTCTCTGCCACCATCACCAAAACAGGGCAGTGCTGATGTTTTTGACAATGAAGCCCCACCTTGCACTCAGACAAGCTCTTCCTCACTTCCTCGCCTGCTCCTTTCCCGTCCCCGGCTAAGTCTGGGTGCATCCCATTGAAACCCAGCAATTTCTCCTTTGTGTCTACTCGAGATTGAAGGACCTTCTCTGTAAGCACTTTGCTTGGGAAAAATACAAACAGAAATGGAAAATGCTCAGAAAGCACCAAGTTATGGGTGTACTCATTTCATGTGTAGTTCTCCAAACCTTCAAGGAAGCTGAAATCTAATTTAATCTATTATGTGATTGTACTAAGTTACTTGACCACATCAAAGGTCCCCCGGCCTCACACCCTGGGAAGGGACATTGTAAATGGCTTCCGAATATCTAATGCAGCCTCTCAGGTGCTCAGCCTGGGACGCCAGCCCCAAACATAAAGTGTTCCTGACTGCTGGAGATCAAAACAACAGAGCCATTATTCCGAGGCTGGATGAAATGCCATGACCACTTCTTATTAGCTTCAGTCATTAAAGAGAACTTAGCAGCTTTGCTATTTATGCTCTTTTCCCCCTCTTCCTTCAAAAGGAGGGATGGTCCATCCTAATGGAATGGGAGGGAAGGATTTGGAGACCAGCATTACAAGTAAGTTGCCCACTAGCAACATTGTTTCCTGCCTTTGGAGAAGAGAACCAAAGCCAGTTTCCACTTCCCCTCCATAGCAATGCTAAACACGTCAAGAAAGAGAAGAGGAATGGGATGCTCCACATCGTGGCCCTCCTTAGAACAAAGAAAACTGCTACAAGCTCCACGCTAGGGCTAGCAGCACGGAGACAGCACTGGGACAGCACTGCAGGCCTGGGCCTGGAGGTCAGGGAGGCCCATGGACTAGGCAGAGAGCACAGTTGATACCCAAGACATGGCAAACCGTGCCCACCGAGGCCAGGACTAAGGCGGCTGATGGCCTCCTACCCTCCTACCCTCGCACTATGTCTCCCAACGGTGCCTACTTGCAAAGCAACATGTTCGTGGCAGTGCGGTGAGTCCAGCCTGTGTGTGAGGGAGAGAGGGCCGAGGAGGGCTCAGCATCCAACCAGAACCGTGCAGCGCCCACCCCCAGAGCTGCCTCGCTATGAACACTTTCTTGCCTTGCACCATGCCCAGCTCCCACACCCACACAGAGGCCATGGACGTAGCACCTAGACTTGCTGGGGTGAAGGAGGTTGACGCTTCAGGGCCAGCTGACTGCATGGTGCCAGGCCCAAGCACCGACGCACCTGGCTAGTGGGCCTCACCTCCTGCAGACCTCCTTCAGTAAGTGAGCCAAATGCATCCACTTACAGAACACGAAGCCACAGAGATCACGCTGTGCACTGGGAAAGCAGAGCGGCGGTTTACAGACAGAGCAGAGGTCTAGGTCCTCAGCTCCCACCCGTAATGCGGTGTGGTCAGAGAGTGCCTGGGAAGCCAGGACAGTCACAGCAGTGTGCCTGTTTGAATTTCTCGGCCATTGACTCCATGGTGGGAGGGGAGGCGCAGGAGGCAGAGACAGACCCGGGTGGTCCGTCCTTCTCCAAAGTGCACAGCAGAAGCCGCCCCACTCCTATGCCTACATAGCCAAGCTTCGTGGCTATGCCTGGGGTAAACTGGGCACGCAGAAGTCAGGGACACCCGCCTGCTTATCTCTGCAGCCTCCTGACACCTCTATAAGCATGAGCTCCATGGAAGCGCCACTGGCCTGCAGCAGTGCTGAGCCTGGCCTTGGCAGTCCTCATCAGTGTCCTCAGGGAAGGTGAAGGTGCTGACCATTGGCAGTTAGGGTAATGAGGAACCAAAATGTTACAGAAATCATGAGGTCAAGACACAGGAGAGCCCAAAGCAAGAGAAGTTTCCAGAAATGACTGTGAAAGAGCTAGGAACCATTGCCCACACAGGGTGACACTAAACCCACAGCCCTGCTCCTGGGAGAGATGGAGGCAGAAGACAGAGACAGAAGAGAACCTCTGGGGCTGGGGCGCAGACCGCCCAACAGGGGTTTTCTGGGAAGACGACAGAAAATTTCTAATTTCCGCAGCCTCCTCCAGCACCCAATACGCTCCATGATTGCATGCATTCTGGAGAGCTAGGAGGTTCCCTTTAAGGAATCTCAAAACTGGAAGTGGAGCTGACCTTAGGGGTGCCCACCAGGTCAGCCTCTGTGTTTGCACCATAAGTCCGCCCCTGACCCTGTGATGACTGTACCCAGGGCACATATGAGCTCACGGTGAAAGAGTGAGCCCTCGAGGCTCATAGAGCGGGGATCCGCAAGCTGGGCAGCTCAGGGACATCCCCAAAATCGCCTTGTGCCTGCAGCCATCATGTCAACTACAGATGCCAGAGGGTGCTCTGGGCAGTAGCCATGGTCCCTTCCAGCCTTGCTTTCAAGCACTAGCTATAAATAAATGCACACATCCTTTATTTTGTCAAAGTAAATGACACAGAGCATGAGATTTGCCATTCAAAACACCCAAGTCAGTGGCAGTTAGTGCAATCACAAGTTCCTATACCATCACCACCAGTTCAACTGCAGAAAACCATTATCGCCCCAAAAGGAAGCTCCCAACCATGAAGCTATCCCCAGGCCCCAATTCCTCCAGGAGCGAATCGGCCTCTGTCTCTACTTCCCGCCTCTTCTGGACCATTCCTACAAGGAGGACCTGTGGTGTGTGGCCCTCACTCATGGTGTACCCTTTGCTTCACATCCCTGTGGAGTATTCCATTGTGGGAACAAACCAAATCCCATGTCTCCCTTGGCAGATGACAGCATGTGGCATGTATGTCATTTCCACTTTCACTACTACCAATGTTTAGAAGTGGCAGAATTAATGTTCAGTCCTGAGACTATACAGCCTCCATGCAGACCACCTTTGATAGTGGTTCCCTAAAAGGAGAACATTCCGTTCACGCTTGACCCCTGCCTGAGCTGCTCAGCTGACGATCTGCAACTTGTCTGATCGGTACAATGAGCTCTGTCCTGGCAGAGAAAGATTGCTTCCCCTGAGATGGGCACCTGGGGGGCCAGCAACCCCTGTCCTGGGAGAATTTGCAGGACATTGCAAAAGCCTTTGGTTTGCTTTGAATGGAGAGTTCCAGTCCTGTTGCCAACATCTCAAGGGTGATAATCCACCCCCAGGGGCAGCTGAGAGACCCTAAATCAGTCCTGAAAAGCAGGAAGGACAAAGCTGATGAGAAAAGCCATGCTGATTTTGCCACTGCCATTTTCCAGCAGCAAGGGCACTGCAAGCACTGGAGAGTGAGAGAGAAATTAGACTATAAAGAAATACTTGACAGTGTTTCCTTAATCGTGCCCCACATCTGCTGACCCAGCCAGAAGCAGGGGCAGAGGTGACCCCACTACGCCACAGCGAATAATGCAATCATATTTCTGACACCGAACTGCATTTAACTGCCTTATAAATCCTGTCTGGCTCTGTACCACACCTCGTTATCCCAGAGGAAATATGCAGCTTCTTTCTACAAAGCCAAATGTGGTCGGACCTGTGCTGCTGAGGCTAGACGCAGCCAGCTGCATGCTCTCCGCACCAGCGCCCAGCCCCTGAGCCCACACGCAGGAGCCTCGGTCAGCAGCAGTGAGCAAGACACACATCTCTCTGGACCCCCCCTCCCCCCGAGTCTTTCATCTGCAAACCAGGAGTGGCCAGAAAAGCCTCCTACAGCATGGCCAGCATGCTGCTCAAGGTCACAGCCGAAGACCCAGTCAAAGGGCATCCAAATGTCAAGCCATGTCTGCCTGTCTGGACGCACAGGTGGCTTTCCCAAAGGCCAAAGGCTCTGCGACCCGCAGGTCTCTGCCAGAAGCTTTAAGGGTGACTTCCACCGAGTGGGGTTCCTGCACTCAGAGGCCAAGCTGCCCGGACTTCCGAAAGGGGCAAGTGTGCGAGACAAACACAACAATGAGTGTTCAAGTGTGACTTCAAGGAGCTGGGGGGTGGGCGACTGTACAGAAAACTGGAGGGGTGCTTTCCTCACCCCTCTAGAAGGAAGAGGCGGAAGATTTGGAAAGTACCCCCCCCCTACTTGAGGGGATGAAGAAGAAAAAGGAGAAGGAAAATGAGGAGGAGGAAGAAGAGGAGGAAGAGAAGAAGCAGGGGAGAGGCGTAAGTCAGGTTATTTTGCCTTCTTTCCTGCTGCGTGAACTGAAAAGCCCCATGCAAGTTCAATGTGTCATTCTTGAAGAGGGAACAAAATCTCGCTTTGTTTCAGTGAAACTTATCTCTGCAGACCTGCGCTGCTTCCTGAGGTGCAGCCTGCAGATGTGCTGCACCGGGAGACCTGCCTGCCTGCTGCCTGCCTGCCTGCCTGCCTGCCTGCCTGCCTGCC
>PVKN010003417.1:0-37355 GCA_004027915.1 Capromys pilorides
AAAAAAAAAAAAAAAAAAAAAAAAAAAAAAAAAAAAAGACACTGGGCAATATTAGCAGTCTTCCAACTTGGTGTCCATACAGATCCCTCAAGAAACTTGTTTAATTTCAGATTCCACTCGTCGTTCCCAAATGGGATATTCTGCACTATTAACAAGCTTCAGGGATGTCAGTGCTGTGGGCGTAGGGGCTGGACTTGGAGGGAAAGCCAGACGGAGTTAGAGCGCCTGTTCCTCTTGACTTTCCCCGAGGCAGAATCTTCGTCCTGTCTTCTATTAATCTGCTTTCCTGTGACTGAGGCAAAATACCTAGTAGCCACAAGTAAAGGAGGAGCGGCGTGTTTAGATCTCGGTTTCAGAGGATTCCATCCAAGGCTGTTGGAGGCAAGACAGAAGTAGCCCTGTGGGAGACTTGAGGGAAGGAAGCTTCTCCAGGGCAACAAGCGGGAAGCAGAGAGGAGGAGAGCTGCGGAGAGAAGCACAGCACCCCAGCTCTGGTTCACAGGACCGCTTCCGCCAGCCGCGCCCCATCTGCTGAGAGAGCAGCCACCGGCTCCTGGAGGACTGGTGCCCTGAGCAGAGCCGCTCCAGGGTCCAGCCGCTTGGGAAGGGCCCACTCTGAACACAGGAGGCTGTGCGGGAACGTTTTACATCTACTGCATCACATGCTTTTACGGAAATTGTGGTGATAGAATTTATAAATCTCAATGTTCCTTCAGGAGCAGCAGATAAAATAAATTGGCAATAGACTTAGTATTTCTGCATGGTCTTGCACAATATAACAATAGCAACAACAACAAAAGGGTCTACTCTTAAAGAACTTTCAGTTTCTGGGCACGTTTCAGAAAATGGCATTAAGAGCCTTATATTCTTTTGCCAACATGACTAAAATCTAAGCAATGATACTTTATCAGAGTTGTGTAGAGGCATAGAGAAAAGAGGAAAAAAAAAACCTCTGAGCTAATGTTCCGTACTCTTTTAAATAGTGATTTTCTTTAGATGAAATCGAATACTAACACCTCCCCTGGAGATACAGGGAGGAAAAGATCCAGAAGTCAGTGGTTAACATCATGTCTTCCTTACAACCATGTTCAATTCAGATTGATTCCTGTATTATCTTTGCATAAAATAAAGATTGTTATTGTGGCATGCTGTACTTGTGCCTAGTGGTAGACCAGCTGTCTTATACTAGGTCATTAATTCTCTGTCTGTCTGTCTGTCTGTCTGTCTGTCTGTCTCTCTCCTCCCCCCTTTTCCTCCCTCTTTTACCATTTCTATTATGGGATTCAGATATCCTGATTATCACCTGAGGTTCACAATTTTATGGCTTTTTCTACGTATGCATGCTCCCATAAAATATATAGTAAAATTTGTATAGGTTTCATGAATTTACTTGAATGCTAACCCAGTGTGCTAACTCTTTTGTAACATTCATAATTAGATTTTGGGACCCATTACAGACAGAGAGATTGATGGAGTATGTCATTCTACAAACACATTACATTTGGTTTATGGGCCATTAATTTGCTTGCATTGTTTTGCTATAATAAGCATCTTTGTATATGCTTGCTGCTTCAGATGTGCAGACTTCCCTGGGGCTTAGAGTTAGATGCCACATTGCTGGATCATAGGTTGCACATGTTGTCAGCTCTGCTACATAGTGTCAAATGGCCATCCCAACACCTGATAGCTTCCCTCACAGCTAAGAGAGACCCTCTTATCTCTTCATCTTTGCCACATGTGTTCAGTTGGCAGGATTGGTAACAGAAAATTCTTGGAGCTGTGTCTGACACTTAGAATTGTTTATCCCTGCTGCTCTCCTACAATTTTCATAAGTCATTAATAGTTCTTATTGCTAGTGCTACAACTTTCACTGACACTCATCTATGCTGCAGCCTGGATTGAATGCTCAGTACAACTGCTTTGAATGAATGTCTGTCTTCAGAACCATCACATGAAGTTCCATCCTGAGGAAAGGACAACTCTAAGGTGCCACCTACAGGGCCTCAATTCCATGCTAATAGACTCTTTATGAGTACAAATTCCATTGTTCTGCGTCCCTCACCACTTCAAGTAGCACTGATATTATGTGATTTTATCTTCTGTAATATTCCAAAAGATTAAAAGCTATCTATCTATCTATCTATCTATCTATCTATCTATCTATCTATCATTCTATCTATCTATCTATCTATCTATCTATCTATCTATCTATCTATTTATCTGTTATCCATTCCTCCATCCACCTACCTATCAAGTCTTTCATGGTTCTGGCCAGGAAGATGGCTCCTGGCCACATGTCCTTGTCCAAAGGATAACTGATGTCTGTGACCTGCCCCTGTGTCATCCAGTCACTATGCCCCATGGTGATGCATCACCTCTAAGAGCTGGGGATTTCATTGCCTGAGAGTGTAGAAGGAGAAACCTGCTGCTGGACTCCAGCCACAGCCCCACCTCTCCAGGCTGTCCCGCTCCAGCTGCGTAAGGGGGGCACATTTCCCTTTCTACCTGCTCCGTGAGCCATGCCTGCTGCAGTGGCCTCCCTGGGGCAGGCATTGCCTCATCTGACAGGCCATAATTTGGGTCATTACACTCCCCTATGGGCAATAATGACATTTTTTCTTTTCTAGACACAACCGCTGTGCAGTTTCCTCATGGGAGGGCGAGTTGATTACTACCTCTCCTTGGGTTCTGTCTCCACCAGAGCAGGTTGTGAGCTCAGGAACTGGTTAGGGTGATGAGAGCCACCTCAGCCAGTCAGGCACCTACCCTGCAGCTCTTGTCTCTGCACTGTAGAAGGGCAGCCTCTCTAAAGGGGCACAACCTGAAGGTTACTGGCTTGGGAATAGTGTGGAAATTGGCAAGGGCCACGGGGAACAGTCCTGCTAAAAAATAGCTCTGTGCTTTTCCCACAGAGACATTCTAGTTAACACATCCAGTGGCAGCTTAACCCCAGGGAAGCGCCTATCTTTATGAGCATTATAAGAATCACCTGACTTAGGTCACTTTGCTATAAACAATTTGTTTAGATGAGCTAAGAGAAAGGAAAAAAAGCCCTGGGGACATTGTAGAGGAGGCTCTGCCCTTTGTGTATGAGCCAGTGGTTCATAGGCAGGGAGACAGGCTGGTGACCGATATATGTAATTCAGGCTTTACCTTAGAATGCTGTCAAATTTTTGTCTTTCCTGAAAGCAGCACTTAGAGAGATAGTGTGGCTTGATGTATTAAACACACTGACTTTGAGGTCAAGTAAAACGGGATCTGGTGGTGTTGGTGGTGTTTCTGCCAATTACTTCCTTAGGATTGTTGCCAAGATGTCATGCACTCTAGGCTGTTCCCTTATTTGTCAAAAGAGGAACTGCTCTCAGAGTCTTAAGGTCCTTTACATCATGTTTTATGGCTTTAAGTAGGAGTCATAATACTATAAATCTGCCAAGTGTGGTGCCATGCTTCTTGTGGCAAGTACTTCTGTCTGCTGGGCCTAGGAGCCCTGAGCTTCAGGTGATCTTGGTCCTAAGTACAGCACTCTTCAAGTTCCTTACCCAAAGCTCCAGCTATGGGAGTGTCACAGTCAGTTCAGGTTGCTTTAAAAGAATATATGGATTCAGTGGCTTATAACAACACAAGTGAACTTTCTCCATTATGGAGATGAAAATCTGCTATTGTTATTGAGTTCCGTGGTGGTGGAGCTCTTGGTGAGGGCCTTCTTTCCAATTAGATTGTCACCTTTGTACCTTCTCCCTGCATCAAGACCCTGCAGAAGGAAGGTGAGAAAAGGGTTCAGAATCCCTTCCATACAGGGTGCCAACACTATCAGGAGGCTCCACCCTCATCCCCTGATCACTTCCCACAAGCCTTACCTCATTGCGTGACAATGGTGTAAGGATTTCACATGTGCCTCCTTCAGGGACATGACACTCAGCCCGTCCCACAAGCTACACCTCTGTCAGCACTAGGGACTCTGCTGACAAATGGATTGAAAACTGCCCCACCTCTTTATTCCTTCCTAATAGACCCAGGCTTCAATCTACCAGCAAGTTTTTTCAAACCAGCAATTTAAATAATGAGCTATTTGTTGGAATTACTTTAATGTTCAGAAGTAATTGGCTACTTATTTTCTGATGTAATTGCCCTGGAAGTGGGAAATGGAACTAAGAATGCCTTAAAGGTAGGTGAGTCCATCATCCTTCTGCGAGCTAACAGGGGGCTTCAGACTCAGGACCAGCTCTGAGTGACCATCTTTTCCTCTTCTACACATCTAGTATTTAAATTAAGCATCACCAGCAGAAGGCAGACGCATTAGTCTTTTGATATATGATCTCTTAGCTCTCTCTTTCTTATTAGCTGAAGACACATTATCTTTCAGTGGGTGGAGAGAGCACCATAGGCTCTTCAGTGTGTCGTTAAGATGATAAAACTATCATCCAGGTGGTGTGGTGGTGTATGCCTGTAATCCCAACACTCAAGAGGCTTAGGCAAGAGGATCACTGTGAATTTGAGGCTAGCTTGCACTACATAGTGAGTTCAAGACCAGTCTAAACTACATGGAGAGAACCTGTCTCAAAACAAAACAAAGTAAAACAAAACAAAACAAAAAGATAAACTCACGAAAAGCCCAAGAAAATGTTGGTGGATTATGGGATTCTCAGGATTCTACATGGAGAAGCTATAGCCATAAAGTTGGTTGGAATGAGTGTAGGTTCCTAGTCCATGAGGCCTATTAGTAGAGCCATAGGGAACTGTCAACATAGCACTGCCCAGTGGTTGTCAGTCATACATTGGAGACAGAGGAGATAATGTTTATGGTAGCTGGAGTCAATAAGCCTGTATTATCTATTGAGGCTGCTTTTCTGCCCTGTGCTTCTCCAACATGTTGAGCCAGTGCTGAAGAGCTTCCCATCAGCAGGCACCAAAGCCTCCGTCTTTTAAAGACTCTCTCACAACTCAGAAAACTGCTACCTGTGGTACTGACATGGAGCTTGCTCAACACTGGAAAGGTGGAGAAACTTCCTGTAGTACTTACACCCAAGAGCAGATCCTGCCACTCAGAACTACTAAATAGCTCTACATTGGGATTAGGAAGAGCTGAGAGTTGCCTTTCAGGACTTTCTACTCTCACTTTTGGAAACATACACAGAACTCTGAAGATACTCTTCAGAGAAAGGAAGCAGCAAGCATCCACAAACCAACTCAGCTGCAGGCCTCAAGCTGATCAGTAATACCTTAGTTTCAAATCTTCCACCATATTAGCAACCCTCCTGTGACTAGGTTATAAATGTGAACTGAGATTTTTTCTATAAGAAAGTGATAGTTTGGGTCCTAAAGTGCAGTCAGTATTTTCCTTGAGTAAACCCCCTTAATGGGTTTTTCCTTACTGGAATCTTGAGATGAAGAAGTCAAGACTGTGCTGAGGTGGCTGGCCTCAGTTGCTTAATATCACTAGAACATGAGACTTGGTGCTCTAAGGAAAACAGGCAGCTCTCAGGCCTCTGGAGGTCACCACCTCAATCACACCTTACTCGGGATGGGATCAGGAATAGACGCTGACTTAGTTCTGCTTTCTCTCTCCACCTCCATCTGGCGAGATGTTCCTAGCGTCTGTCCATCTGTGCTGCAGGGCATTTAGCAACAGGATCTCATGTTGCAGTTCTATCCGTAAGTGCCATCCTTAACCTTGGGTTCTCATCTCTGTAATTACAGATGTTACAAGTTTGCTCCTCTGAACAATTTTGTCCTAGAGGACAAGAATTTTAGCTTCTCAAAATTTTATGTTTTCTTCAGCTCATGAACAATTCGATGTGATCTGGATGAGGCCTTTTCCTCTGTAGAGTAAGTGATAAGACAGGGTCACTATGAACCTCTTTTTTCTTTATTTGAGGGCTTCTCAGATTAGAAGATGCAGAAATAACTCCAAGCACATTCAGCCAACCTATCTTTAACAAAGGAACCAAACATCTTCACTGGAGGAAAGATTGCTTCTTTATTAAATGATGCTGGAAAAAACTGGCTTTCCACATGCTGAAGACTAAAACTAGACCCATGTCTCTCATCATGCATTAAATAAAAGTAAAATGAATCAAATATCTAAGTATTAAAACAAACACTAAATCTGTTGGAAGGTGGAATAGGTAGAATTCTTGAAGACATTGGTGTAGGCAAAGACTTTACGAACAAAACCCTGATCACACAGAAACTATCACAAAGAATCAACAATTGGAATCTCACCTTATTAAAAAGCTTTTGCATTCCAAAGGAATCACCAACAGAGTGAAGTGACAGTGCACACAGTGAGAAAAAAATTTGCTATTCATTCCTCAGAAAAAGGACTAATATCTAAAATACATAAAAACTCAAGAGACTGGGCATGGTTGTGTGTGCCTGTAATCCCAGCTCTGGGGAGGCTGTAAACAGGTGGATCACTATGAATCTGATCTAGTAGTAAGATCCTGAACATCCTATAGACCTTTCTCTAAAATAAGAACTTAAATCATAACCTGAAATTTAAAGTGCAATCCAAAAATGTGCATATGAACTGAATAGAAACTGCTGAGATGAAGAAGTAGAAATGGCAAATAAATACATGGAAAGATGCAAATTTAAACAATGCTGACATTCTATCTCACTCCAGAAAGAATGTCTATTATCCAGGAATCAACCAATAACAAATGCTGGTGGATCTGTGGGGGGGAAAAAAACAAACCAAGCAAAACAACAACAACAAAATCCTTCTCCGCTATTGGTGGGAGTGTGGATTGGCACAACCACTGTGCAAATCAGTGTGAAGATTCTTCAGCAAACTAAAGCTAAAGTTTCTATTCAATTCACATATTCTCCTTGTTGGTATTTTCCTGAAAGAATTAAAAGCATATTACAGCAAAATATACAAACCCTTGTTTATGATAACACAGCTTGTAATAGCTAAATCTTGGAAACAGCTTAAACGTCCACCAACCAAGGCACAAATAAAAAAGATTTTTTTTTTGTACAATGGAGTACTACTCTGACATAAAGAAGGATAAGCTTGAGACATTTCTAGGTAAATGGATGCACCTCGAGACCATACTCAAGTGAAATAATTGTACACACATGTTTAAATATTTGATTGCTTCTCTATTGTGAGAAAATGAAAGGGCAAATAAGAATCAAACTGCATAATGCGTATTATGCAATAGGAAGAAAATGTTCAAATGGGAGGAGAAATGAGGGGGGGATAGAAGAAGAAAATGGAAACTATGCACAAAGAGGAGAAAATGTGTTGGAGGGGAGTGAAAGGGGGAACAAAAGAAGAGGCAAGACATGTCATGCAAATTCCCTATGATGCATGTTATCATGATGTATATCTAAAACATACCAATAAAAATGTTATTAAAAGCTGGCAGGGTTCCCTGTGGGAGAGTAGAGCAGTGCCTTACATAGCTGGGGCAGGCATTTGCCACTCTCTCTGGGATGTCAGACTTGTCTGCAGAGGTGGGTGATAGGTGAGAAGCATGCTAGTGGGTGACTTCACCCCTCCTTTCCCTGCATCAGCTGCCTGGTGGATGTGGATTTAGGATCCAAAGAATCTTTATTTTAGTGTCTACGTACAACCTCTGAATTTGCATGGCAATCGAATGAGAGAAACAGGATAAGAGCTACTGGGAGAAGGTCTCTGAGGCAAAGATCAATCTAGGTTGCAGGCCCAGCCACAGACCACCTGTGAATTTGGAGAAAGCCTGATTTCCAGATCTATTTCATCATTATGACATAAGAATGAGTTCTAAATCCTTGTTCTATTCTTCCAATCTGATACAAAATTTTCCACAGTTTGTGGAGGTTTCACCCATAATCAGCCAACTTCAAGGCAGGTTGGCATGGTAAGGGGAAGGAAAAGGGGTGGAAAAATAGCAAACAACAGGAGCAAGAAAAGGGAGGGGCAAGCTAGCCTTCTTTCTTCCCTTATATTATATGGAGGATACCCACCCTAGAACATGTCCTCTATCCCCTGAGATGTAGAACTGCTGAGTCACTTAGTTAAGCTTCTAAACTTCTCAAGTTGATACAGTGAATCAACCATTACACGTGATCCTGGGAAAATCGTTGTACCTATCACAACTCCTTCACTGACAAAGAACTTATTCCCTCTAATGTTCAAAATTCTAGCTGATGGCCCCAAGCTGATATTTTTCTCTATGCATTTCTCAGCGTTGACAAAGATGCTTTATCCAAAAATTAGCACCTCTGTCCTTCCCTGAAGGAGATTTTACCTAATGTCTTTGTCTAAAGTTAGAATAAATTGGCTACGGAAATGTAGGATATAAATAGGGACTAAGGAGATGATGCGTCAATCTAGGAGGGAAATGATCCTATTGGGGCCA
Source organism: Capromys pilorides (assembly GCA_004027915.1). Taxonomy (NCBI): domain Eukaryota; kingdom Metazoa; phylum Chordata; class Mammalia; order Rodentia; family Capromyidae; genus Capromys; species Capromys pilorides. The sequence continues at coordinate 8,352 of PVKN010003417.1, forward strand.
GAATGACACACATGTGAAAGTGGATTTGAAGGTGGTAAAAAAAAAAAAAACACAAGGAAGCATAAAGCCAGATGAAGGAGAACTAGTCCATACACATGCATTCTTCTATGATACAGGATTTAGAAACCTGACCAGACACCTTGGAGATGTTTCTAATATCTTATGTTTGCTCTTAGAAGCAGAGAGAAATTATGGTGAAAAGTCATGTAAGTCAGAAATGCCAGAATTGTTATGGCAGATGGTTAATCAAAAGGCGCAGAAAAATGAGCATGTTAGAATACTATATACCATGTAATCTTGAGAACTTACCAGCTGGTTTTGTTTTGTGGGAGGACCCAGAAGATGCTCCATTTCTCAAAGCAATAAGAGACGTACTAGAAAGAATCATCGACATCTCCCAGAGCTCATCAGTGACTGTCTCTAATGATAAGGCTGACAGTTGGAGTATTTAGTGAACTAATAGCAAAGGATGATGAGATCTGCAAATAATAAAGTCCAAGTGGTAGTGCCTAGTGAGCATCAAGAAAATGGGTGAAGCCATGTTAATGAGGTGAGGTCAGAGATGTAGACAGTGTGTGTCCCAGAGAGTTAGATACATGGGCTTGGGACTCAAGAGGCAAAGGGGGAATGACTCATGTCCTCATAACTTCCAAAAACTATTTGGAGGGTTGATACTTCTGGTTCTTACAAGTCTGAGCTCTGCAGGCTTAGAAAATTAGGTTCTGATTCCCAAAGACATGCCCTCAGCTGTCAGGAGGAACCTAACAGGAGTTCCACTGTGCATTGAGCTTCGCTGCTAACTAGACATTTTGGACTCCTTTTGCCAAAGAACCAGCAGACAGGAGGAGTTTTGATTAAGTGAGGGATAATATGCCTTTATAAATCTAAAGGTGGTGGGCTGCTGTTACATAATGAGAGAAGGGAAACATATATTTTGTCTTTGGGCTTTTCTAGCATTCTTTGTGCCTAATTTTTGTAGTAAATGGACAAGTCTAAGCCATGGGCTGAGAAACAAATGACCGCTGAAGCCCTTGAAGAGGAGGACTACGGTCATGCTAGTTACATAGCAGAGGCGTTGCTGGAAGATCAGGGAACGTAGCGTAGCTAGTAGGTGTGGAGAAGATTAGTACCACGTGGAGCTGACAGAACAGCTGCAGCAGCTTTATCGTTCCTTTTCCAAAGTTTACCCAGGAAAAAAAGGCTCCCATGAGAGCAGCAAGAGCTGACTTCAGGCCTCTCTGAAGGGACCCTGGGTAGCTCGAGGGTGGGCAGGAGTGGGCCGAGGATCATGCTGCCAAGACCTTCCCCTCAAGAGCAGGACAAAGCTTAGGGTTTACTGCCTCCTGCCATCAGAGCTCTCTTGGAATTTTCCTTATCCTTGAAGTTTCCCCTTTCCACAGGGATGCATCTCTGCAGATGCCTGAAGTCTAGCTACCTTTGCTCCAGAAGCAGGACTCTGGAAGGGTGTTCTAGCCCCAGGCTTACCCACTGGGATAGCTGAAACTTTTCACTTAATTTCGTTGCTATTCAACTTCTCCTGGCCTCAAATCCACATCCTCTCCTTTCTTCTCAGGTGTCAGTCCTGAGCATACTGCTTGGTACATTTCTCGTATGTCACTTCCATCTCAGAGCCTGCTCCCTGTCTAACCTAACTTGAAAAGGACTTAAAATATTAAACCTGATGCAATATTATCATGTGATGGATGATTATTCATACAGTAGATGTTCAATAAATATAGAGTATTTTTTCAGGTGCTCATTGCTATAGTTTCTTAGAGAAGTATTCGTAATTAAAATCAGCCAACTTTAACATTCAGCAGAATCTCATAGATCTTGTCAGAAAGAACAACGTCCTTCCTTAAAAAAACAATCAGCAGAGAGACAGGAGATTAGGTCATGGCAAGAAGGCTGGATATAGGCCATGACCTGCCAGTCATGGAGGAGGTAGGACAATGCTTGACCTGCCAATCATGGGGAGTTGTCAAATCACTGTGCAGTGCAGCTTCCCATGGCCTGGATCTGCCATCAGAAGAAAGATATGAAAGATGGTGGCTTCTGAGCCTTGGGACCGCTGTCTTCTCACGCTTCAAGTGGCTGCTCTGTGTGCAGGGCGGATTTTGTCTCCTCATTTTGCTTCCCTTGCTGTTGTACTTCTTTTTCTCTATAACTTTCAGTATAGTTTAACCTTTCACATTTATTTATTCTTTCAACAGGACAAGACCCTAACACCCCTGACACCCCATCACCCAATCAGCAGGTTGCAGTAAATCTTTTAGTGGACCTCTTTTGGCCTATTCTATATTCATTTGCCCAACAATCCTTGACTATGGTCTTGCTTTGCACATTTTATGGAATAAGTTGGGAAGAACTTATATAAATTGTGTACATTTTAGAAATTTGATCAAACCAACTCTGAAAAGCACAGCCTAGAGTAAATGTCAGCAAATTCCATATGTAAAGATCCAGAGAGCAAACATCCTAAGCTGCGTGGGTCATATGGCCTTTGTTGCAAGTATTCAGCTCTGCCATGTAGGGTGACAACTACAGTGCAAAGGAATGGGAGTCACACAGTGAAATCTTAATTTATAAAAGAAAATTTTAACTTTAAATTAAATTAAAGTTAAAATAAATAAAAGTCAATCAATTAAAAGAAATTAAATAAACATTGATTACAATTAAAATAAATCTTAATCTTAAAATTAAATAAATCTTAATTTATAAAAACAGATGTAAGCTCAGATTTGGCCTGTGAGCCATATATAGCCAATCCCTGACCTATGCGATGCACACAAGTTATGAAATAAAATAGCCATTAGTTCTCTTTGGCCTCTGGATTTAGAGCCTCTCCAGGCTGCGTCTTTGACATAAGAAATGGACCAATTAGACATCAGATTTGCATTTTAATTTTCTCAATCAACAAATACATAGCTCAGAAGGTATTTCCTGTGGTAATGCTCAGCAAGTGTTTGTGTTTGTTTTTGCGGTACCAAGGATTGAACTCAGGACTGCGGGCTTGCCAGGCAAGCACTTATTCCACTGAGCTATCCCCCTGGCCCAATGCTCAGCAAATGTGCTGTATGAAAGCTGAAGAAGGAATTAGGAGTGGATTCCTTATAACCTATAAAACTGAGAAGGCAAGGCTCAGAGGGCAGAGAATAAAGCCCACAAAGTAAACTACCTCTTTTTACCATTAGTGCCACAAGATTGTAGACTGAGATCCTTAGCTCCTCTTCAACTAATCATTTTGTGGTTCCATGCAAGTTTCTTTTTTGAAAAAAAAATGTATTTAGTAGGGGGTCTAAAGTATCTATAGGGTCTCACTAGGTAGATCAGACTTGTAGTGATTCTCCTGTTTACAGCCTCCCAAGTGCTAGGATTATAGGTGCATGCCACCCTGCCCATTCTCAATCACCATCTCAGTGTGCTCTGGGGAGAAGGCCAGCACAGCACAACAGGGATGGAAGTCCAGCCACTGTGCTCTGCCAAAGCAGGCATTTCAGTCTGCTGAGCTATCTGGCCAGCCCTCTGTGTAAGTTCTCGATATCAAGTTTCTACCTGTGGGAAAAATGCCCAGCTCAGGCCCCACTCTGTGCTCAGGCCTCTAGCAGGAACGCTAAGATGAGGCCATTGCTCTTCTGTTACCTGCAGGACACTCACTCCATACAGAGTACTGGCCAGGCGAGTATTTAACAGATACTGGAAAACTTTCTCACTTTAGGAGTTCTGCTTGGAAGCAGATTATTTGTATTAGAAGGGCTTTTTCTTCCACATTTTTCCCATTTAAATGTCTTCCATCTGCTTGGTTCTCTGTTGTGGAACAATGCTGTATATGCAAACTTTGCAGGAAAGCAGACTAAAACATCTGAGTGAGGGAAGAGAAGGAGGAGGAAGAGGCCAGAGAGAAAGAGAAAGTGAGAGAGACAGAGAGAGAGACAAAGAGAGAGACAGAGAGACAGAGACAGAGAGACAGAGACAGAGAGAGACAGAGAAAGAGACAGACACAGAGACAGAGAGACAGAAAGAGAGACAGAGACAGAGCCAACAGAAAGAGAGTGAAAGAGACAGAGACAGACACAGGTACAGAGACAGAGGGGCTTCCAAATGTTCCTGAAGAGAAGAACCTGAGAAAACTGGGATATCTCAGCCAAATTGGGATTGACGAAAAGAGGGATGAACTTTCCTGCACATGACTAAATCTGTCCATGACTGTGCTTGACCTTGAGTGCAATCTGGGTAAAGTCCTGGGTACATATCAAGTAGCAGAGATGAGAAAGAACCACTGTTTTCTTTAACTGTTCCTGGTGGCCTAGAGTGGAAACTCCAGGTGAGTGAGTGAGGAAGGGAGCGGGAGGGGAGAGTGGAGGTTACACTATCTGTTGGCTTCCTCTCATTTGCAAACATATCACTACCTGCTATTAGCAGGTGCTGGTTTCTGGAGAATAAAGGTAGAAAGCAGATTTAGATGAGATCTCCACCCTGCATGAACTCATAGCATAGTGAAGAAAGAAACCACAGCCAAAGCAGGTGTGTGCAGTGGTAGCAGCCCTGACAAGGCACTGTGGCGACACTCACTGTATGTACATCTCAGGCTGAGTTCAACTTGTCTACCACATCTGGCAACCCATGGGTTCAGAGCTCCAGAAATCTGCCCATGGATAGTGCTGCACGGGAGGGCTCTTTCTGAGGGGAGATCATAAGGGAGGAGTGTGATGAGGCTGGTCCTACCGAGAAATCTCAGCCATGCAGCTGCAATTCTAAGCACAGATTATGATCTGTCACTCAGAGTAGTTGGAGAGGGCAAGCGCCAACTGGACAAGGTGCTGCACTTGAACACGGATGGACCCCAGCATGTAGCAAGTGAGCTGAGGGCTCTCACCCATGCAGCACTGGAGCTGGTGCTCCCCAGCTGCCAAGAGCTGATGGCATCCATCACTTTTTGGGGCATCACTGTGGTTGCTTGAAACTGGTGGGAGTATGAGTTCTATGGAAATTGGTAGGCACTATATTGAACCACTAAGAGTGGGTTATTAATCAGCTGCCAGCATAGCACTAGTAGAACGTAACCAAGAGACAAAAAGAGAGGAAGACCTGGGTCTTACCTGCCTGCCATTCCTGACTGCAGAACAGCCGGGCACGGGGAAGCCCCAGCTCTGGGATTCTGTCTTTGCAGTGTGAGACTGTACACTCTTGCATACTTCATGAGTCTCTTGGAGTTCAGGATGCATGCTAGCATATTAAAGATGCTGAGAAGTTTGCACAGAGAAACTTCCTTGATTGTGTTTAGCTTAGAGCAGTAGCTGCTCAGGCTTCACTGTGCACACAACTCACAGTGAAGATTTTATTAAAGGTTAGTCTGGGTTAGGACTCTGCATTTCTGTATTTTAGGATGCTGCTGAGTGACAATGATGCACGAGCCCAAGGATGTCCATTCTTTGAGAACCAAGGCACAATTTAGCACCCTTAGCTTTGTTTAGTCATTGGATTCAACACTTTTTTTTTCAGTTTGTGTAGCATGTGATGGCATTCTGGTGATAGCCTATAATAGAAGCCTTGTTTCAATATTGACATGGAGGTACATGGTTTTGAGGTCTTGATAGAGCTCATAGTGTCGCCAGGTGGCGATCACAGTGTCACCATACTGAAGGTCCTGAGTCCACAGAGCAATGCATGGCTCTGGGAGACCACAGTTTTTAGGGAGTAAAGCAACAGAGTTTGGTGAAAATAGTCCTCAGGATAATGGTGGAAGTGGAATCCCCATAGGGAACAGACCTGTCTCAGTGCATATGTGAGACACATCACATAGATAATGGTACAAAAAAGAAGATATTAGATGTTACCCACAATCTTGTGAAGACTGGTCAACATGAATACATTCTCCTGGAAGGACTAGAAGACAGGTTTTCAAAAGAGGTGAGAAATCTTTCCTGAAAGATCGGTAGAAATTCATTAAGCAATGGTGGAAGATAAACTTGGGTGGAGACAGGCAGAGTATTAACCCTGCCAAGTGACAACGCTGTGACAATATACTCATCTGTGATTCAGAAAATAGAAAAACAGACTTTCACAAAATGTCAGACTTATCAGTGCTTTAAACTGGACTTTTCATCTTCTAAAACCATGTGTAATAAAAGTTTGTTATTGATAAGTCCATAAAAAGTTGTTATAGCAGCATGACTGGATGAAGCCAGTCTACAATTTAAAATCTTCATCTTTTATATCAGCTCCACAAGGTAAATGCAGTGCAACTATTCCAACGAAATAGGAAAGCCTATCAAGTTTGGGGCAGAAGAGACCTGTGAAAACCTGCTGGGAGAAACTCCAGCTTCCAGGCCAGCGATCACCTGGAGGAAGAGGACTGCTTCGTATCCAGCTCTCCACCCTCTCAGTGTTTATCCATGACACACACTGCACTTGTAAGACTTGAATTAGTGAACATTATTTTGTCTGTTCATCCTTCATCTGGAATTTGTTCCACAAGCTATACTTAATGAATAGAGGAGTATTAAAGGCAAAGATAGCATGAACTCACTCTTTACAGTGACTTTTACACTTTGGCTTTTACTGATTTTATGTAGCTTTTACAACTACAAGTCATTCTTTCAACAATGATTTCACCAGGGTTTCTTTGATAGACGTGGTCTCTGCCCACATTTGAATAGCATCAAGGATCGCATAGCAAGCCTTGAGCACCACACTTAACATCTGTTTCTATTTCAAAGTCTGACATGCAATTTTTTATCTGCCCCTCTGTCCATGTGAAATAAAGCCTATACTTGTATCTTCTAAAACCAGACAATCTTCAAAGTGCAGACTACATCTGAATTTCTCATTTATCTATGGTTAGCTTGGTCTGACCTGTTTATCTTGATGAGCTTGGCACTGGAGATTTTAGACTAAGAGTTCATATCTTTTCTGAATGCACAGAACAATGCAAGACTATATATAATTGGCATCATAGATGGTGTGTGGTATGTGTGTGTGTGTGTGTGAGAGAGAGAGAGAGAGAGAGAGAGAGAGAGAGAGAGAGAGAGAGAGAGAGAGAGAGAGCATCACAGTAAGAGAGCAAAGAGGGCAGAGCACCCAAATGAGGCAAGAGATATGACCAGGAGTATGCTTTCTCTGAGAGCATAGAGAACAAATAAGTACTTGAACCCAGTCAAAATCACACAGCATTGGACTGGGGAGATAGCTCAGTGGAATAAGTGCTTGCCTGGCAAGCACAAGGTCCTGAGTTCAATCCCTGATAACACACACACACACACACACACACACACACACACACACACAAAATACACACACACAGTATCTTTGTGAATTCTTGTTATTGTTTGTGTCTAGTTGAACCCCAAGCCTCATGTAGGTCATAAGGCAGATGCTGCTGGAGAAGCAGCAAGTGGCTTGACGGGTGTGGCCAGAGGACCAGGGCAGAGCTTGAAGGGTGGGGCCAGAGAGGTGCCATTAAACTGAAACCGTTAAACTGAAAGTATGTGCTGTCAGATGTCTGCTCCCCCTCTCCCACAGCAGCTGTCTCTCGGAGGTGTGGAGCAAATCATCCTGGACATGGCGTAGAGTCTCAAGGTCTTTCTATGTAATTCGGGCTGCTTTAAATTATGAAACCTCTAGTATCTGTGAGCTAAATAAACCTTTCTTTCTCTAAGCTTGCATGTCGGGTATTTGTTCCAGCAGTAGAAAAGTAACTAAGACAGTTCTGAAGAGCGAGTGGTAGCCCACAGAAGCAAGAAAGTGCACTGATGCGCAGAGAAAGAAGACACTGTGGTGGTGGTGGGGCAGTGGCCATGTAGGAAGAGTAGGCCATAGAGTGACAGGAGCGAATGACCAGAGCAGACGGTGGTGAGCTGTGGTGTTTCCATGGAGAGTGAGGAGGGTAATTGATGAATTGTCCAGGAAAGCAACGTGATTGAATTTTTATTTTAGACATATGGCTCTAGTACAACTGGAAAGTGGCTTACAGTTAAGGTGGCAGGTGACTTGGTGGAAAGCTGTGACCAGCTCAGAGACAGTGATGATGAACTGAGTCCAGCAGTGGGCAGAGCCACACAATATTCCAGCAGTAGGATTTGGTGACTCACTAATTGTAGGGGTGTACGGATGTGGGCAAGGACCACTCATGGTTGGTTGGCTTAAGACCCAAAGAAGCCATCATTGCCCAAGATGGGGAACCTGGAGAAGAAGGAGTGATTTTGTTTCATTGTGTTTTGTTGGGAAATGGAAAATGATGAGACAAGGGTTCCTTTTACATGAGCTGAAATGTCCATGACAGAACTAACATGCAAAAGGTAGCTGAAGCTCAAAGTGGAAAAGGAGAGCTATATGAATAGGTCCCAGAAGAGATCACGCACATAGGCAGAACAAAAGTAGGCCAAAAGACCTGGAAGCAACCTGATATCTCGGGGGGAGAAGAAGGGTAACAGGCAAATACGGCAGAGCAGAATCCCAGGGAAATGCCTCCAGGAAAGACAAATCTCTCTGAAGAGCCAAGCACGCCAGCACTTCTTCCCTGCTACCCATCTCAGGGCCTCAGCTGCACTGTTCAGTTAAATTTTGTCCCTGAGGTAGGTTACCAGCAGCAGGCACTGAGAGTGACCAGGACATCCAGGAGGTGATAGCAGGGCCCCAAGGTGTCAGTGTGACATTTTTTGAGACATGTGTAGTCAGCATTTTACCATAGAATCAACATGCAAGGTCCGAACAAAGATCAGAGATAAAGAGGCAACCAAAAATGTCTCCCGTTGTATTCATATTTATTCTGGTGTTTAAAGTGTTTCTATAGTGCTTATTGTTTTAAGGAATCTTTGCTAATATCCATGCTGCAATGATAACTGAAGTACAATCACTGTTGCTGTGGGAGAAGTGGAGGGTCATTCCCAAGCTTCCAAAGGTTGGTTGAAGTGTATTATTGTATTCATTATGACTGTGGAAAGTACTAGAAAGGGAAAGCATCAGATGGCATGTGAATGTGCAAATGTGGAATCAAAGGGTTTGGGGCACCAGGGAAGGAGGAGCATGGACTGCCTGAGAACGGATGAGTGGGCCACCAAGGGAGTCTTAACCATTCAAAGGGGGATGGGAAAAGACAGTGCAAGCAGCTTGAATGAAATAATCCACAGCAAGAGGAATCCTGGCGTGTGGGAAACGAAGCACCTCCTGGTGCTTAGAGCAGATAGCTGACACGGAGACATGTGAGGGGAGCTTCGTGCACAACAGTCGCTGCACTTGGCAGGATGGGCAGAGCTTATAGAGCAGGGAAAGTGTAGATGATTGGAGGAGCCATGCTGGAGAGTGCTTTAATCAGACCCGCATGAAAAAACTCACTGGTTGAGTATGAAGAGGAATGTGAACTTGCATGCGAATGGGTGCAGAAAATGCACTGTGAGTGGCTTTGAACTCTTCAAGTTCAAAGGGATAGGCTGTGGCACACATAGGGTTGGATGGAGAAGGGGAAGAAGCATATGTTGCATTTATTTATTTATTTTTATTATGTATTTAGTACATGGCCTACAGGCTCTCACTACACAGATGGGACTTGCAGTGATCCTCCTGTTTTCAGCCTCCGAAGTGCTGGGATTACAGGCACGTGCCATCATGCCCAGTCTCAGTCGCAGGCTCAGTGCACCCCGGTGGTCAGGCTGGTAGGGCACAGCGGGGAATGTTCATGCTTTTGAGAGGCTTACATTTTTTAAAATAGGTAAAATATTGAATTCTTGTTATAGTTTATGTATAGATATCCCCCCAAATCTTAATGAGGTCATAGGTGGGACTTTTCAGAGGTGGCTGGATCTAGAGTGTGTGATGCTGGAATCAAAGGCATGTGACTACTGAATTAGCTCAGTGACTGGTTCGGCATAGCTTTGGATGTGGGCTGGAAAGGCCCAACCTGGGTGTGAGTGCAGTTACCCTGGATAGAATACAAGGGACAGCAATAGGGCTGTTGTAGTTGTTGATTATTGCTTGCTATGTGCTCCTTGCCATCTTCTCTCCCACATGAAGTACTTCTCCAGTGTGATGTCCCTCTGCCATGCCACCCTGCCTTGGAGCGAGCTGACAATGGACCAAAGTCTGTACACACTGTGAGCTTCCATAAACCTTTCCTCCTCTAACTCTGGGCATTGGTATTTTGTATTACCCATAAGAAAAGTAACAAAGACAGCCCTGTAGAAAAGAAAACGTACAGAATACCAGTAATTCAAGCAAAAGCTGAATGTGATATCACAGGGCTCTAGTAGGGAGGTCCCATGTGGAGTGAGGGCAAGAATTATTAAGGGGCACAGGGAGAGGCTGGTCTCAGTGTTTGTTCTCAGAGGCAGAGGGCATGAGTGAGCAGCTGCAGTATGCTTCATGGCAAGGAGCAGGAAAAAGACTTTCCTGGGTAGGACGGGACAGTGAAAGAGTCCTATTCTGTTGACCACCACGTGTGGCTCCCCTGGCCCACAGAACTCTGTAGTTGTTAGCCCGGCCTGCTTGCTTGCTTGCTTATTTATTTATTGACATCCCAGAGGAAGTTTTCTTCTCCTTGCCGTTTCTCAGCAGAGCAATCAGCTTTGCAAAGTTCCTAATTTTAGGGCTGATCATGTTTCTTTTCTCCCTGGAAAAGGACTATTTGCATGTTTTTATGAGTCTTATTACATAACTTTATAACTTGTACATGTAATAACAGTGAGCCAGACGTTCATGGTATGTGTCCCTAGAGGAGTCATCAGTGGAACATAAAAATGTAAATCCATTTGGAAAAACACAGGCCAGTTATTGAAAGTGCAGCCTGCAGAACATGCGCCCCCAGTGATAGATTAGCAGAGGCCCAGTGACACACATTCTCAGCTCGGACGGACTCTGCAGACCATCTGGAAACAGACGATGCTTAATAATGCAGAATAATAAAATCAGCTCAGTTCCCATTTACAAATGGAATAAATTGGATAATGAGTGATTATACTGATCTAAAGTGAAAGGAAATATTTTCTCTAAATTTGTGGTGGATCTGGGGGTTGGGAGGCGGGGAGAGGGTGGTCAATGATTCTGGGCCCATTTTGTAAATCTTGAACAAAGCCAGACATTTGAAAACAAGAAAACACAGATTCTAGTGGTTGATTCTTTCTGCAAAATTGACCTGTTGAAACCCTGTATGAATAATGGTAGTTTCTCTGACAAACAGATATCAATATCTAAAAACGCTTCCTGCAATTTCTTTTCACAAGGCAATAAGACAGTTTCAGAACAGTAACAGCTCACTAAGTGGTATTCTCTGCTCTGTCACCCCTGAAGCTATAACCAAAGAAATGAAAAGGTAAGAAAGCTAAAGCAAAAAATCAAGGGTCACTTGCTACAACCCAGTAGGGGTCTGTACTCTGATAGGGCAAGCCAGGGTAGCTTTACACTTTTCTCATTTCATTAGTTTTCCTTCTAGAGCCTTATAGTTCTTTCATGAGCAATTAAGACCATTGCTTGTGTAACTATTAAATAGAGTAGCAAGAGCCTGAAAGTTTATGTCACGTGTAACTGAGAGGCAATTTAGCTGGAAGGACTGTGACAAGGAAGCAGAGAAGGCAGGGCCAGGGAGCCCCACATCATAAAGGCACTAGGCCTGGCACTGAATGAATTTTAGGCTCTGTTGCTCTTCCAACAGTGCTGTGATCCTTCTGCAGCAGAACCCAGCAGAGAGCTCTGTATTAGGTTAGCAGCTTTTCTGGAATCAGCTCCTTCGAGTCAGGAGAATTTTCTCAGGCACCTGTAAATGTGTGCACCTGCTGTTCCAGCTCATTTGCCCAGTTCTGGGATTAAATTAACCATCCATTTCTCTTTCTAATACACTGCTGAAAGACCTAACAAACATAGTTGGGCACAGGCTTGTTCTAACTTTGGCAGTTCAGTGGGAATATCCCTGAACCCAAGCTCTGCAGGTACTAATGCCTTTGTGAGTGTCACTGGCCTCTGGTTAATCCTGTTTTCTTCAATTCCAGCCCAGATCTCAAGGGACAGTGTCATATCTGGATGTGTGACAGTTGCATGTTCTTTGCACCTGGGCTTCACAGGCTGCTCTGCTATTGCTGCCCCCACCCCCCATGAGGTAAGTGAGGGCTTCTCCTACACAAGGGTCTACCAGCCTCAGGAAAGCCCCCAGTGGCATCTTAGCAGCTGTCTCATGGGCTTTGTCCAGGGAGACAACTAAGGATAGAGAATGAAAAATATGTGGAAAGAAGGGAAGGCTTAGTAAGCAAAGGAAGGAGGAAGAAACAAGCATTTCTGGAAGTCAGATGTTACAAATGAATCTCAGTGGAGAGAAATCAAGATGTTGGCAGGTCCGAGCTCCTGCTAGGCTCTGGGAGAGTTTATGTCTTTGCCTTTTTTCCCCTTCTATAGACCACTTGCATTTCTTGACTTGTAGCTTCTTCTTGTATCTTTTAAGTCCCCAAGATCCAGCTGATTCCTCTTACTGCTATGTCTCTGGTTTAAACCTCTTCTGTTTCTCTCTTCTGCTCATAAGGACACCTCTAAGGGCTGCTATGACTACATTAATTGGCTCAAATAATCCAAGATAATTCTCATTTTAAGGTCAATGATTACCAACATTAACTTCACATACAACCTAATCCTCTCTCCTTTCCATATGCCCCAACATGCCCACAGGTTTTGGGAACTAGGTGCTGGACACCTTTGTGGGGAGCAATTAGCATTGTCCCAGCTGCCTGAAGGGTTCTAAGTCCTTTCAGTCTTCTTCACTTATGTCTCCCACCCCCAGGGCTTAGAAGTAAATACAGAGTCTTATCACTGAGCTAAATCCCTGACCTCTTCTGCTTTTGATCTGTCACTAAATTGCCGAAGCTAAGCTGGAACTTTCAGTTCACCTGCCTTAATCTTAAAGAGTTCAGGGATTATAGGAGTATGCACCACTGCATCTGGCTTCTTTCAGATTTCACAGTACAGAGAGAGGAAGCAGCAGGGACTATGATCCTTGGACTGGGTACTGGCACAGTGGTGCCCACAGTGTTGATTGGTCTCCCAGAGAGTCGGACAATGCCCATACTTCAAGAGCCCCCATATCAGCATCTTCAAAGCAGAACATCTTCCAGAGTTTGGTCTCCTCGGTCCTGTGTGATGGGTACCTTTCCATGAATACCCTGGCCACGACTACTCTGGACTGAGAATGCCAAAGCTTTTTCTTCACAGATTCCCTGCAGAAACTTACCAAGTTCTTCTAGAATCACCTTTCTTCTTAAAGACTCTGGATCTCACATCTTCTCTTTTCTCTCACTCCTACTACACTATTGCTGTCATTTCCTGGTCTATTGTATTATTTATTAACTTTAGACTTCAACAAGGTACTCCCCTCTCAACTGTTTATATCTTATATTAAACTCTTATAAAGGCAGCCAGGTCAATTGTCTATAAATACAGAGAGATATATCTTTATTTTTAAGCAGGCAGAAGGTCCCTGCTTCAAAAAATGTCAGTCTAACTCATTAATTCACACCAGTGTATCTTTAAACTATCATTTCATACTTAGCTTACATCACCACCTTTAGCTCTATCTGGGTGATTACTGTCCATATAATTGCCTCCTTGGTAGATAGGGAGCTCCTCAAGGGTAGCATGGTATCCTCCTCATATCTGATGAGAACACTGCACAGCAACTCAGGAGCTATTCCGTGGAGCATTCACTGCCTTCTGCTGTAGTTTGTATTTGTGTCATCCTGTCAGATCAGATTCTGAGCAGTAGCAGCAACTATCAGACAGACAGAGAGACCCGGCTGCTATCCAACCCAGTGCCTCTCTTTATCTTGGCCCTCTGAGGTCATTTGAGGCTTCTCCTCCATCTTGTTCTGTGGCGAAGCTGCCGCTCATACTACCAATTAAAGTTAAGTTAGTGCCTTGAAGTTTTCAGAAACAGCTACCAAAAAGTTATTCTCAGGCAACTGTCTGCTCTTGGTTGTTGTTGTCTGTCCTCTATAGTTTGGCTTCTTGAAATCTGATTTTTTAATGCTTTGCTCTTGAAAGAATCAACAGATCCAACTCCCTCCAGAAGTGAAGGATGAGGACCTGTGTGGCCAGGAGTGGTATGCAGGCAGGTGTCTTGACCAGGTGGAGGGCTCTGTCCACAAGTCTCACTCTATCCTGCTTACTCTCAGAGACAATGACAGTTCAGCCATGGAATGACAGCTTATTCCCTCTGAAATTATCCCCTTACTGAATTAACTCATTTGGCCTCATCTTTGCTGAGATAATAGGCAACTTTAAGTAGAATTAAATCTTACTTTGACAGTGTCACAGTGTGGACCTTTATAATAATTAGTTTCAATTTCCTTCTGTTACATTTACAAAAAAACCCCTCAAATACATATCTCACATAGACTTTATAAGACATTTTTAGGTTAATTATGCATAACATTTGCATTCCTAGTGACCCATCTTCAAAAGTTGCTATGTTTTTGACTGAGTTTTGTGTGATCTTAAGATAGCTGCATGAATACGCACGTTATGTGATCCACAGTAATTCCTGTGACAACCTCTAGCCACTAGCACTTATCATGAAGCACCATGGAAATAGTTTGCTGAGCTCAGGGGCAGGTGGCTAGGGAGGACAGTGAGTCCTCTTTTTTGCAGGCATCATGGTGCAGGTATTGGTTATGATTCTATAGTCTTTGGGACCAATCATAAAAGCAGAGGCTTGTCTGCAGAAAGATCATTAGTAGAGAAGTAAAGGTTAGAAAAGAAAAGAGAGTGGCATTTCTAAGACAAAGTAGCCAGCAGAATGCTTGCCAGCCACTTCGCTTTGTTGCTCCTACTTCACAATCAAGAACGCAATGGAAGAAGTCATTAAAACAAAACAATGGCATGAACAGCCAACTGGTCCCCACGAGAAAGGCTTAGGCTGAAACATGGGCTATAAACCTTGGCCTTTGCAGATCAAGAGGCATGTTTCATGGATCTCAGTGCCATCCTACATTTCTCTTCTCCCTGCCATGCTGACAAACCCTGGGCCTGGCTGCTGATTTCCAGGAAGTTCAGGGCTTTTCCATGTCCTCATCATCATTTGATCTCTGCCACTTGCTTCATTAATAGACTGGAGTCAGTGTGCCTATTTGCCATACAATGTCAAAGGTGTACATTTTTAACCATAGACTAGAACTCTAACAAAACTCTAGTTTAAGATCATCCTGGGCCTGCAGCCCTACTGTCTTCCAGTGACTGCAGGAGCTGACCAAGGTACAATGTAAGCTTCTGCAAAGTCAAAATAAAATTCTTGGGGACATGGTCAATCAGTGACCTTTGTCTCAGGCTGTGAAAGTCAGACCATCTTCAAATGACCTATCTGAGTCATTCCTACCTGCTTAGATCTGTCTGAAAAAATGATATGATTTCTATTTTCCTAGATTAGTACTTGGAAAACTGTTAAGCCACTTCCCAGAGAGAAGAATGAAAGAAAGAAGGAAAGAAAGAAAGATACAGGCCAAAGGACTTTGGGAGTAACGCTAATCACAGAATCTGATTTTAAGCTATATTCTGAATATTCTATGCATCCAAATACATTCTTGACCCACACCCTAAGAGCTGAAGGTTATCATACCAGATGTGGTGTGTGAGAGGTGGTTGATAAAGGTGCTAATGGAAGGCTTCTCAACAGGTATGAAAGGGGGAAAGGAGGAGTTTATTGAAACACTGCATGGGCAAAGTAGGCATAAGACAGGGTCAAGCTATCAGACTGAAAGACTGATGTTTTCATATTTGATTTTTATCAGGATGGGAGGAATCTGGAAACAACATTTGGAGCACTTCCATCAGACAATGGCGGGTCTGTTGTCCACCTATCTCAATTCTAAGGCCTAGCAGACATTATTTAAAGATAGGGCAATGTTTTGTTCAACAGGGTCCAGCATCCACAGTGTTGCTAGAAATAGACCTTCGAGTAAAATTAAGTGACAGATAAAATTGACTAATGCCAGTGGTCAAGGGGATCAGAAGAAAATATATATGTTTGTGCTTGAAAGGCACTTTTGACATCGTATTAGGATAGGAGGAAATGACATCCTTTGAGACATGAGAAGTAGTGAGGTCATCTAATGGTGGAAGCGTAATTCTTAGTGCACACAAGGTTGGAAGTTAATATTCTGTTGCAGACTCATGTATTATTCAGCTGCATTAGGGCCTTAAAGAAACAATAGTAAAATAGCTATAATTCTCTCAATTATCTGGAGAATTAGTTCTGGTGGGGCAGAATATTCAGTATGAGCACCTTAAGGAGAAGTTTATTTATTTACTTATTTTTTATGTATTTCGTACAGGGTCTTCAGGATCTCAACATACAGCTCAGACTTATGATTCTCCCCAGTCTCAATCGCTGTCTCAGTGCAACCCGGAGGTGGAGCTGGTGCTGCGTGCCGGGGATCAAGCCTTGGTCCCTGTGCCTGTAGAGGCATGTGCTTTAGTATGCTGAGCTACCTGGCCAGTCCTTGGAGGGGTATATTTTGGCTCTTGGTTTAGAGGTTTTAGTCCATGATCAGCTGGCTCTGAGGTGGAGGCTCCATGATAGAAGGGCAGGGCAGAAGATAGTTGTTTCCCTCAAGGCCCCCAAAGGCAGAGAGGGCAGGAAGGAGGGGACCAGAAACCAGATGCAACCCCTAAGGTCACAACATCTCCATGACCCACCAGCTGCACATAGGAGTGTGCTTTACTAATCTACTCGATATCTCTCAAGCCAACCTACTGGCTACCAAGTTTCATGGAGACCTTGCTAGCTGACAGGGAGCCTTTAGATGTCGTGCTTTCTCAGATGAGCAGCACATGAACAGCACTGGGCCTGCTAAGTGGAGAGCGGAGGGGAATCTGGGTGGCCCTTCCTCAGGCCGTTCTTAGGAGCAGACACCAACTCTCACTGTCCCTGCACCATCCCTGCATGTGGCTTCCCGTTTGGGGGTTCTGTCTGGAGCCTGAGAAGGAAGGTGGCTGCATTTTCCTGGCAGTTTAGGGTTCCTTGTGCAAGTGCAGCTGGGAGCCTTTAGGAGAAAGGCAGCAAACAAATCACCAGGTGATGAATGCTGCCCTCCTGACTGGCTGGGGCTGCCTACAGCCTTTGGGGAAGGCAATGAATGGGACCTGCAAGGAAGCATGAATAATAAGAGTCTATTTACTTACAAATGTGTAAAGGTCTCACGCAGCTCAGGATGGGTTTGAATAAATATGCTGCTTTCTCAAGATCAACAGCCCTATAGATCTGGAGACACAGGCCCGCTGCTCCCCAGTGCTCAGCTCATACATAAATAGAAGATGCTCCTGGTGCAGCTGCCAAATGTGACATGGTGATGAATTTCCAAGGGTGTCACTCAGGAAGGTGACAATCACAATGCTGACGGGCTTGCAGAGACCGAGGACAGGCAGTATCCGTGTCCTTGATTCTTGCATTGCAGTCTTTTCTGGGACATGCCCTGAAATTGTGGCCACCAACACGGTTTGGCCTGCTCAGTTACCCACTATAAAAAACAGAAAAGATGCACAGGAGATTTAGAGCAACAAAGTGGGAGTGAAGGAGCAATCTTAAGGCAGAGGTGACAAAGGAAGGTGTCTGAGACTCTTCTTTATTGCCAACAATTTTGCCCGATCCTCTGCCTCTTCCCTTTGAAGGAGAGCTTCCCTCATAGCCAAGGCAGTCCTTTCCTGAAATCCTTCAGTGGTCCTGTTCACTCACAGGAGAAGAGTCCCATTATTGGCCATGCTGCACAAAGTTCTTAGTGATGGTACCAACCTCTCTGTGGCTCCATCTGCCATTATTCTGCAACCTGCCCCAAAAATCTGCTCTTCTTGCTTGGGTCTGCTACATACCTAGTGTGCATCCATCAGAGTGCTTCAGAGAAATCAAATCTAGGGAACAAATATTATTTTAAAGCATTGGTTCAGATGATGTGGGCGTTGGCAAATCTGGAGCCTCTAAGACAGGGCATTCAACTGGGAAATGCAGCAGGGTTCTATGACAGTCCTGAGGCACAATCCCTTCTTTAAGCAACTTCAGTTTTTACTCTGAAATCTTTCAACTGATGGAAGAACCCCACTCACAGTATGGAAGGTAACCTCCTATATTTAAATGAATGTAGATATTAGTCACGTATACAAATGTCTTCATAACATTGTGCAGGTTAGTGTTAGACAAAGAACTGGGCGCTGTAACCTGACATGTACAAGGTGGCCATTGCATGGTAGCTGCCACCTCTCACATGCTGATCTGATTGTCCAGGACCCACTCCCCCCACTTGCATACCACCCAGGTTGCACACTCTTCTGCCTGTTGGCTGCGCATTCACTTTGTAAGGTTCACTTCAAACGTCTGCCCCTATGCAGTGCTCACCCCTGCCACCCACTCCTCCCTGCTCCACACTGTTTTTGTTTCTCCATGCTGGTGCACATGGTTCACATCAGTAGCTTCCTCATTAAGAAGAAGCCAGGATTACTAGCTCCTTGAAGACAGGCATCCTTGGTTTCCATCATCTACTAATTTTGTGCTCTCACCACAGAGCCTACAGTGTAATGAATCAAAGTAGGTTCAGTGAAGGGTTTATTACCATAATCCACTGATAAAACCTGGCATCTGGCAAATTTGTGGGGCAAACAATCTGTTCCTTGATTTGTCTCTGTCCTTTATCAAGAACAAAGATCCATCTCCTCACTGATCAGACGACACCAGCCCCTCAGCAGGTATGTTCAAATTCAGTTTTTACCCACATCTAGGGATCCTCTCTCTAGTTTTCTCCTAGCTCTGAAGAGGCAGGTAGGTCTCTCAACTTCACTAGTGGATTCTTTCCCACTTACCATATCCTCATTCCTTTTCCTTGTCAAAGGGCAGCTGTCTAAGAAAAACATCTGCTGTCACCTCTAACTTTCCAAGTAGCACTTTTCTTTTCCTTGAGTGTAAAGGGAATGCTCCAAGTATTTTGGGGAAAAAGAGAAAGAGGGGAGGGATTTGGTAAAGACTTGTTCTAGTTAGTGACTGCATTGGTTAATTGGTTACAATGTAACAAGCCGTGTGGTTTCTGCAGTCAGAGCCTTTACTGTAACAGTTTTTAGCTCTGAAGAGCCCACAGAGGCTGTGTTTTCTGCTCTTGCCAACTCAACAAAATCAATTTCTTCTTTCAGAGGACAAGCTGTTAGCCACTTCCTACACACTCCACTGGCTACTAGGGCTTTGGGGGAACAGTCTTCTATTCCCATGTTTAGGAAGTGGAAGAGGAGAGGCCAGAACTGCCTTGAGACAATATAGGAAGTGGGTAATCGTGAGAGGATTTTTTGCCAATCACTTATTCCCAAGTGAGTGCCCTTATATTAGGAACAGAACAGCTTTCAGTTCATATGTTGGTCATCTAGCATAACTATTTATGTTAGCTAATGATGCATTGCTTGGTTTCTCAGCAGTTAAATGGTGGGAAGAGTCCTAGACTAAGTAGGATTCAAGGACTTTTGCCACCTGATAATTATGACAAGTCACTTCCTATATCTGGGGTTCATCAAATGAGAGCTAAGCAAAAGGTCAAAATGAGAGGTTGAATTAGATACTTTCCAAAGCCCCTTTTAAAAGCAAGACACAAGCCCTTCTACAGGGCATAAAATGTGGCATCTTAAGTAGACTGCGAACCTACTAAATTCTACCCAAGATGGTGCCAGAGCAGTTCCATACAGAGGCTTTACTCTAGGGTTGGACTCAAGTGCATGCAGGGGAGATGTGCAGAGAGCTGCAGGAGCAGGCCATGGGTCCAGGGCACAGAAACAGAGGCCTCCAGCATACAGCATTTATCTTAGGTGTATCAGTGCCCAGCGGCACCCTTCAGGGGATCTACACTCACTAAAAACACAGAGGAAGAGCAATGTTTGCTATTAAGAGATAGTTCATTGCTCAGACTTGCAAATGAGAAGGCAGCCTAGCACAGGATGCTGAGTGAAATGAGAGTCTTTTGTACATAGCCACCCTTGGGGTTTGTATTAACAGCTGTTTTCTGCCTCTGGAAGGGTGCATTCTCAACATAATCTTGAGGACTGCCCTAGCCTGATGGTAGTATGCATTCCTTTTTTTTTTTTTTTTTTTTTTTTGGATGAAATCCTATGAGATGGATGGATCAGTTAGAAACCTTCAGAGCACGTAGCAAGTATATGACGTCAAGCTCAAGAGGGGTGTGGAGTCCCTCTTTGTGGAATGTTTTAGGTAACAGGACAATCTCCAACTCTTTTTTGAATAAGAATCTTCTTGCAAGTTTTCTTACTTATCTTACTTGAAAACTTACGGGTTGCCAAAAATCTCCCAGAGCTACTCTTCAATATCTTTTCCCCCATCCACTAGTAAGTCAGTCACTCTGGCCTGCACCATTACACATTTTAGAACTGAGCCTCTGTCGGTAGTGTTGACTTTCATGCTTAAAATACGGTGTTGATTAAGAATGGAGTGAGAGTTCTGCTTAGGAGATATTCTCCCCTAGAGAGGGGCTGATGGGAGCACTGGGACTTAAAGCAATCAGCTCCATCATGAATGCTTCCCTCCCAAGGCAGGAGGTGACAGTGTTGAAACGCTAAGAACCCTCAAGATACCATGGTTCTTATGTATCTCCTGCATCTCTCTCCTTCATCTCCATCATACTGCTGAGATATAATCAGCGATGAACACTGGAGTAGAAAGCAAACCAGTGCTCCTTTTAGGCTGCCTCTGCTTCCCTCAGGGGACTATGTTCCAAAAGTCCATATTGCCTCAGCATGATGTTTCTTGATATTGAACCAAATGCAATAAAAATGAGGCTTGAGCTTTGGATTGTTCTGAGGTGTATCACTTCTTAAACTACACTTTTTAACCATCAACATTTTATTCATTTTTATGAATGCAGAAAAAATGCTTGCTTTCTACATTGGATTCTTCATTATTTATCACAATACAAACATTTCATTTTAGGTAGTTTAGCTTATGAACTGATGGTGACTAAAGTCTAAATATTGATAAATCCTGCATCTGGAAGGTCATTTAAGTTCTAAATTCCTAAAGACGGCAATATAATCAGGTAGAATCTATTTTAGTGAGTTCAGGATTACCAGTAAATGAACATATGTTTGCCTTTCAAAGATCTTGTTTGCATTGCACAAGAACTACACTTAGTAACAAGGAGTTAAAATCAGCAAATAGCTTAATGTTACTGCCTAAAAGCCAGGTAGCAGACCTGCAGAGAGGGAGATTAGAGATGCTTTCACTGTTTCATGACTCTAATACTGGATTTTCATTGGTTCTTTGACATTTGACATTTGACAAGCACACTGCTACAACAGTTTCTGCTCCTATCTCCTCTTCCTCTTCAACCAGCTTATTCTTCTGACATCCCCCTTTTTAAATCAACTTTCTATTGATACAATGTTATCTTATTTAATATGTCTGCACTATCTGAAGTCGTTGTCAGTCTTTAGTTCTACCATCCAACCAATATAGCCTCAAGTTCAAATGTTAGCATTTAGATATTTTAAAACCATTTAAGATTAAGTTTGTACAAGGAAGATCTTTTAAGACATTCTGTTTTTGTTATGATGAATGGAATGAGGTAAACCACCAGACCTTGTGATATGTCAGAGAATTTGTATCATTAATTTTTTCATCAAAATAATCATGTAAGATCACTATTATTGTTATTTATGCAGTGGATGCAAAGCTATGATGAAGTGAGGCTCAGTAATTTCCATGTGTTCACCAAATTCATAAAACGTGAGTTTGGGACCCAGATCCAGGCCTAGCTGGCCTTCAGTGTTGCTTACTTTAGGTCACTGTCCAAAGCTCCTAGGCTTTGAAAACTTGGGAGCATATTGGTTTCATTTGTTTCCATTTAAGTCGATCATGGTCTGTCCAGCCTTTGAACCTGCCAGTCTCAAGAATGTAATATTGCACATAGCTGGGGAGTCCATCTTTCCTTTGTGGATAGATCCAGGATCAAGGCAGATACTGGGCAGGGACACAATCCTCTGCAGCTCTGGCCAGTAGGTCAACTCTGGCCTCTCCATGTACAGATTTTCGTTCAGCTCAACCTCAGTAGCATTTTGTAAAAAAAAATAGTGAGGAGACAGAAGGGTCATGGATGGGGGAGACTCCAGAGCCCAAGGGAGACAGTCTTTGACTTCAAATCTTCCTTCCAGGAGCTTCCACTGTTCCTAATTTGGGATTTCTTGGCCTGAGGAGAGAGACTGGATTTGGGCAGGTGCAGGAGGATTTACAATATTCCTCTGTAGATCAGTAGACAGAGAGTAAAGCTGTGCTGTGGTGGTGGGGAGAACTTTGGTTTGTGAGCAGCTTAAAGCCTGGAGGTAGAATGAGCCATGGAGTTGGGATCATGGGCTAAGGTAGGGTATATTCCACATTGAAGGAGTAGCCGGGCTAGTTGGAGTTAGGGCTGATGTATGGCAGAACAAGGACAGAATATGGGAAGCACAGAGGCCCCATCTGAGCACTCAGAACTTTTCCTTCCTCTCTTTCCCAGAGCTCCCTAGAGGAAGGAACTCCTCTGCCATTTACTGCAGAGTGCCCAGTCAGCACAGTCCCAACAAGGGACACTCTAGATGACTGTGTTTAGAAGCCTCCCTCTGTAGACTGTTTCCTTCATGACCTCCTATCTTATACTCAGTGACAGATCACAACTCTGTTTTTGGTGGCCATTCCTGATGGACTGGACAGGAGCAGCCACATTCTTATCAGTAACTGTGGTACTGATCTATAGAACACACTTTTGTGTTTGAAATCATTTCTACTGAGCAGAAATTCCAGGACAACTTTGGCCTGTGTTTGTAACACATAAATACTGAGTGGAGAAAAAGAACCCAACATGTTCTTTTCCATACCTTTTTCAGGAATCATCTTAGTAAATACCAGAAAGCTACATGAATGCCCTTCAAGACCAGGATGATGTGTCCTAAATGAATGTTCAATCACAATTCACTGTACACAGAACTTTTTTTTTTACTGTATGTAGAAAATGCTGGGCATTCTTTTCAATATTCTGATTTAGTGAGCTTGATTCATTGGGAGTCCAAAATCCTCCATTTTTCCCAGCTAATTCCCATGCTAATTATGATGCCAAGGACCCCACTCAGGATTATTAAGGTTATAGCTGCTCTTCAACCAGAGAATCCAAAGCCATCAGCTAACCTCTCAGAGTGTCTTTGCAGTCTCCTTACTGGTGGCATTCGATTCTCTCTATTTGGAGATTCCAGACAAACAGCTTTTCAGTGACCTGATTTTCCTTGTCAAAGACAAGTTGCTGGAAGCTCTTGCCTTACCCAACCATACCTCTTGGAGGACTAGGAGTCTCCTCCCTCCTCCCTGCTGAGAAAGAGCTACAAGTGTGTTCATCATGGTTCTGGCCTCATTGTGTTTCCATCGCCTGAGGCTGGGCTTTTAAAATTTTCAGCAGAACAGAAGAAAGAAAAAGAAAAAAACCCTGCCCTGGGAAATAATTTTCCTGTTCGTAGTTCTATAAAGGTTGCATGCAACCACAGACGTGCCACATAGATACTTCAGGTAATAAAGGACACACACATCTTCAATGCTGACCTCATTGTTAGCAAGAAATGCTGACCAGTGACCCTTGAAAGCCCTTTGTGCAGAACTCAGGGCTCTCTCTTTGGCCATGATTAATTCCATGTTCTGAACTGAAAATGACAATCATTTATTATTCTGTTTTACATATGCACCTCTGGGGAGTCCAGCTAAAAGCTCTAATTTTCTAGTTCAATTGCAGCACTGTTCTTTGAGAGGCATTAACTATGGAGATGCTAAAAGGATGTCATTTCACTGAGTTGTTGAGTTTTAGACAGAATCATATGCTTATATGGATTCAGATAGTGCTGCTGGAACATGATGTGGCCTCCCTTTTGCCCTGGGCCTCTGTGCTCATAGGACAAAGAACTCCAGAGCTCAGGTGGGAGGGACCCATTAGGGAAATCAATGAGGGCAGGCACCCCACTGCCTGCCTGTGGTGCCTGGCTACCACAGACACACCTGCTGCTCTCAGTCAGCTCTGAGAGGATGGTAGCTGCCTGTCTCTCCAGCCTTCTCCACGCCTATGGCTGTGGGGTGGAAATCAAAGCAGTTTTCTGCTGATTTAAATAGCACCATTCAAGATGCTGTCCATAAAAGTGTTTTAACAACATGAAATCTCTTAATCTCCTACTTAAAGTGATGATGGAGATTTTGGAGCAGTAGTGTTCAGGCCTGCTGAATTTCCCAAACGTGCCTAAGAGCCTAGTGCAGCTGGTGAGCTATTGGCCATTATTTGGGTAAAATAAGAACTTTCCTACTTCAGTATAGCTCTTTGGAAGACTTTGCTTTTACCTCAGCCTTCAGAAAGATAGAAATATCCAGAAATGCCTTTCCCTTAATGGGTTTGCTGGACATTTTTCCAGATAATTCATTATGTTTACATCAGCCTCAATTTAAGTTAATTATCCTGATGATAAATGAAGCTGCACTTGGTAGGTGAGTGAAATTGGAGAAAAATCTAAAAAGAAACAAATACAGACCTTCAGGAGGAAAGGATCAAACAGGTAACTGGAGGAGAGATACAAGGATGAAGTCTAGAGAGATAAAGAAATAGAGCTACAGCGTCCCCAAACAGGAGTCAGATTGCAGCCAGTAGGGGGTGCAAGACCTAGAAATGAGGGCATCTGGGAAAGGGGCGGGGAGAGAGGTAGGAACTGCTATTAAATTGTTGTGCAGATATAAAGATGGATTTTGACTGATAAATACATGTCTCTGGGAAATAAGGGGTACAGAGGCTGCCACAGCTGTACAGCACATATTTGCTGTGGTCTCAACATTGGTGTTAATGACTGTCCCCACCAAACTCATTCTGAGTTACACGCTGAGTCTTTCTAAGGTTTGATTCCTGAGTATCTCCTAAAAACCCTGGCTTGCAGCCTTGGTCCTTCCTGTATATTAGGGGATTATGGGAACTTTCAGAGTTGGGGGTTAGGGGAGGCCCTCACCCCACTAGGTGATCACCCTCACATGAGAAGTGGGGCTCTATTCTCTTCCTCTCATTCACTTGCTGCCCTGTGGTAAGCAGTTCTGTGTTGCCCTGTGCTCCCATCATGATGTGACATAACAGGCCTAGAACAATGGAACTCATGACCATGGACGGAAGTCTCTAAATTACCAGCCATTGAGAACCACTGGATTATAACAAGTGTCACGCAGATTGACCCTAATGATATCTCAGGCATAGGTGGCAGTGACTGGAAGCTGACCGTGGTGTGATAGTAGGAAGATGTCTAGAATGTAAGGATGGAGTGCTCATGAATGAGACTGGTGCTCCGAAAAAAGACTCAGACTCTTGCCTTGCCACTGCCACTGGATGAAGGCAGCAAGAAGATACCATCTGTACAGCAGAGTGAATCCTCACAGACAACGGATCTGCCAACACCTTAATCTCAAAATTCACAGCTTGAGGAACTATGAGCAATCAACTTCTGCATTTTCTTTTTTGAAGTAACCCAGTCATAGCATTTTGCAAAGATGGGCTTATACCCATGAGAAGATTTCTTGAGTACTTAGGATAAGGCAGTGACACCATGCCATCTTTCTCACTCTTGGTGATCCCAGGAAAGACGTTAGAGACCTCTAGGGCAGTGGTGCTGCGTAAATCTACCTGTCACAAACAGAATGATCCAAATCCAGTGTCCACACACTGACAGAGGCAATGTGTGTGAGGCGGGTAGCACAGTGTTATCATTGCTCTCAAGCACTCATTTACCCAGTTGGTAAATGTGGGTCAGGAGCCTTCCCTGTGCTTGCCGCTGGGTCAGAAAGAAGCAGAGAAAGTGTGTTCCTTGCTCTTTGATAGCTCAAAAAACGTAGTGTAAAATTACTTCAGTGCAGTGAGCCAAATGATTCAGCAGTAGCAAATGGAGCCATGAGGAAACCGTAGAAGGGACACTGACTCCCTCAAGGGTGAGAGAAGACCTCATGGGAGAGGTGACATTTGAGCTGCATCTTAGTTATTTATTTATTTATTTATTTATTTATTTATTTATTTATTTATTTAAGTATTTGCTACAGGGTCTTGCTGCATAGCTCAGACTCATAGTGATTATCCTGTGTCAGCTTCCTCAATTCTGGGATTACCGGAGGTACCAGGGCTTGAACCCTGTCCTTGCACTTGCCTGGCAAGTGCTTAGACTGCCAAGCTATCTCCCCATCCACTTGAGCTGCTTTTTAAAAGATAAGTGGGCTTTATGTGGAGAAGGAAAAGAGAAAAGAGAAATCTCTTTGGAGGGTGTTTCAGAGCATGACCAAATGCCTGGGGAGTTACAAGTTCTCTTGAATTTGAATGATAGCCACATATTTGAGGCAGTTAAGGGAATGGTGCAGAGGAAATGCTGGAAGACAAGGGACAATTGAGGAGGCCTTTGTATCCTCCTAGTAAGCTGTTTTCACATTATCTTATTGTCAATATAAAGCCAGGGAGGGTTTACAGACAGAGCTTGACCACACTAGCAAGTTTCTCCACCAATACAACTGGGACAGACAAACCGAGAGCCAAGTTAGCATCCTCTCTGCACCCCAGCATCTTGGTGAACCTGCCCTTACCTCTTCCTAATGTATCTGAGTCATGACCAGCTTGCTACCACCCTGCTCCCAGGCTGCCATCAGAGTACTGTTTTAACACTGTGACCCTGAGCCATGCCCAATAGTTCAAACACCTGCTGGCCCTGAAAAAGGCCCCATAATCAAGGTCAAACTTAAGAACTGAATACTTTAAATGTGCTCTTTCTTTTTAGTTAGAATTTTCAGGTTCCTAGTTGAAGGTCTACAGCCAGACATCATCACCATGACTTCCCTGTGCACCTAGCTTGGCCTCCAATAAGGCTGCTGTCTGTCTGTCATTTTACACCATTTGTAAATGATGACAATTAAAATGACACATCAGGGTTGGCTGACAAGATACTGTCCCCTGCCATGGCACATCCATAGGCCAATAGCGTGAAAGCAAGAGTCTAAAAGTTATTCACTGGGATCACCCCTCCCTTAGGAAGCTTCATGATGCTTTCTTCCTAAGATCAAACCAGAAGCAGGTGATAAAATGAAGAGTACTCCTATGTTCTCCTAAAATAAAGTCTTCTTATACTGGAATTAGGTCAATAGTATGTTTAATTGTTTAGGGTCAGTCTATTCTGTCCTGGAAATTTTATCTCTTCTATGTTCAAAATGAGACAAAATGGCTGGACAAGATGGCCTTCAGCGAACCTGCCCCTCAAGAATCCTAGAGCATCCTGAAGTCTAGATTCATCTGATCAGAGTGGGGCCTCTGAAGATTCAGCAATAGCAGAGGTGGCCAAGACCAATAGAGGGTGATCATAAGTCTTTTGGTCATGGTAGCAGCTGTTCAGCCTGGGTTGGTAGTGCAGGATGTGCTCTTGGGACAGAACAAGCACATGTAGGTCACCTCTGAGCGATAAAGACAGGGGGAGGTAGGTGTCAGGACTCAGAAATAGAGGATTGCACAATGAATAATTTACTTCATATGGGAGGAGTGGGGGATAGAGAGATATAGAGATTTTAAAATAGTATGCTGTTATTTAAAAGAGCAAAAATGATATTAGATAAGACCAGGATTTCCAAGGAGAGTTGATAAAATTTTAGTAGTGTCCTTTCTTGAGTAGTTTTATACATTTCAAACTTTGCACACTGAATAGTTTAGTGATTACTAAGCTTTAGTTACCAACCCAAGCATCTTATGTGTGAGAACTCAGCTATTCTAACAAATCTGTATAATATGATGGGGATATTGATGAACAGAAAGAAAAAGTAATTGGCCCAAATCTACACCTTGCTGAATGGGAAAATACTAGAACTCAAACCTAGGCAATCTGTCTCCAAAAATGTGTGCACTCCTAACCATTATATGTTCTGCTTGTATTCACTTTCTGCTGCTGCTACAACAAATTATCACAAACACTGTGGTATAAAAGAGCATAAATTTAAGTCCGGGTGGTGATGCATGCTTGTAATCCGAGTGATGGGGAGTCTGCAAATAGAAGGATCACTACAAGTTCAAGCTGCATAATGAGACCCTGCAAAATAAATAAATAAATAAATAAACAAACAAACAAACAAAAAAACCACCTATAAAAGCCCCATAAATTTAAACAGAGCATGGTGTTGCATGTGCATGATCCCAGTACTCTGGGAGGCTGAGGCAGGAAGATTTCAAGTTTGACCCAAGCCTGGTAATCACATGAGATAATTACATGTCTCAAAAAAAAGAGAAGAGTTGGCAGTATAGTTCAATGAGAAGGCCCTGGGTTTGATCTCGAGTATTATAATGAACGAACGAAGGAACGAATGAATGAATGAATGAATGAATATTCTTTTATAGTTCTGGAGGTAAGTCTAGAAAGGGTTTGATAATAAAATTGTAATTGTAAGTAAAGGTTTTCCTCAGTCCCGTTAGTCAATTCATCCCATTATCAAATCTAGGGAAATCATGGGGACTCTAGAATTTGCAGCCAATCCATATCAAGTGGTGCTTTTCTGCTATGGACTGAGCTAGAGCAGATCTGCACCGACTCTAACTGGTTAGAAGTGAATGGGAGTACAGAGGTCGATGTCATAATATTCCCCACTTCAAGATCCTAAACTTATTCACATCTGCAAAAAAGCCTCTTTGCCACCTACGGTGACATAGCCAGGGGTGTGAGGGATTCAGGAATGGACATCTCTGAGAGGGGTGTTCTTTTGCCTGCCACACTTCTACTTATTAGAGGTCCAGACCTGACTGCCAGCTCAGCGGGAGAGAGAAGTCAGGCTTTGAAGAAGTTCTCTGAGCTGCCGAGCTCTGGATGATTGGCAGGTGGGGCTTTCTTTCCAGCTTGTCTGGGGGTTCCACTCTGCTTTCCTTGGTCTCGATTTCTTCACATAAAAGTGAGGGGGATGGGAAGGAAGAAGGAAAAGGGGAAATAAAACGGATCAGTGTACGATATGTATATTAACACTGT